>JAGGCT020000429.1:12500-59963 GCA_017654935.2 Phymorhynchus buccinoides | reverse complement strand
AAGGCCTTGCCAATCACTTTTCTTTTTTTGCTATCCCATCTTATAAGCCATACAGTGGCGCTGCCCCCATGCCACTCATTCCAAGTCCCAACCATACCCCTGTTACTCAGGTAGCAGATATCAAGACCAGCAGTCCACAGGAAGCAAATCTATGTCAGGCAGTCAAGAGGCAACCACCAGAGGAGACACTGCACAGCTGTTGAGTCATTTAGGTGGAGTTCAGTGGAACCTGTTCTGATCTATCATAAGCAAGATGCAAACTACTAGGCCCCCCACACTTGAGAACAATGTCTTAGTCTTGAAGCCAGTGGCCCAACAAAGTCATCACATCGGTCCAACAACAGCTCCCATGAATATATGCTGATCCCAGTGACCTTATCCTGAATGCACCAAGGACATAGACTGAATCGACATTAAAAACTGAGGTTATGCCATAAGAGCAGGCCCATGGGTGCTCCTGGTAAATTTTAAAAAATCCTGCAAGCTCCGGCGGAGTGCAGGGACAGCGCCCCTCCTGGGGGTTCCGGGGGGCAATGCCCCCTGTAAGCTGAAGGGAAACAACAGTTTCCAATGTAATTGACTAAATCAGCTAAATCCATCTTCTCAAATTCTTATAATCTGGCGACACCGGCTCCAGGCAATAAAAACAAATCCTGAACTTCAGGACATCCTGAAAGCAGGAGTTTCCATGCAGGCCACAAAAATGAGTCATTTTTCTTTCACTTACAAGTCCACCACGGCAGGTATCTCATTCTTGGGCACTCCCTTGAAGGCGGCGTAGAGCTCCAGGTGTTCCTGCAGGGTGACAAGATCCCACAGGGGGTCGTGCTGAGGGCAGTAGCCCAAGAACTGGAAGGCGTTCGACATATTGGAGTTCACCCGCATGTCCCCAACCACCACCTGGGCAAACACACTGGTATGAACGGGGGCACATACACACACAGACACAAAAGCACACACACATGAACAAAACGTAAAATGCAAACGCTCAAACATGTACTTAGAGGTAAAAGAACAAGCATGCTAGAAAATTTCTTGATAAATAAACAAACATACACACACACACTTGACAAAAGCACATACATACCTAAGTACTCATAGGCACTCACATGTGCATAGTCCCCCCCCACCCCACCGACAAACATACAGACATACACATACATTCAATCAAGCACACAAATCCCACATTTCATAGAATCGATTCTCTATGATAATAAAAGCAAAGCAAGCAATACACAAACTTCATTTCCTCAGAAACCACATAACTTTATCTAAAACAAAACTTGCTATCCAGTTGATAAAAGTTCCACAAACATTTCAAGTTCACTCACCTTTCCCAGGGTGGGGTGAACTTCAGCAAGGGCAAGCTGAAAATTCCCCAAACATACAAGTAACTGTGACACACCTTTCCCTGGGTGGGGTGAACTTCAGCAAGCTGAAAATTCCCCAAACATACAAATAACTGACCCACCTTTCCCTGGGTGGAGTGAACTTCAGCAAGCTGAAAATTCCCCAAACATACAAATAACTGACCCACCTTTCCCTGGGTGGAGTGAACTTCAGCAAGCTGAAAATTCCCCAAACATACAAATAACTGACCCACCTTTCCCTGGGTGGAGTGAACTTCAGCAAGCTGAAAACTCCCCACACATACAAATAACTGACCCACCTTTCCCTGGGTGGGGTGAACTTCAGCAAGCTGAAAACTCTCCAAACATACAAATAACTGACCCACCTTTCCCTGGGTGGGGTGAACTTCAGCAAGCTGAAAATTCCCCAAACATACAAATAACTGTGACCCACCTTTCCCTGGGTGGGGTGAACTTCAGCAAGCTGAAAATTCCCCAAACATACAAATAACTGACCCACCTTTCCCTGGGTGGGGTGAACTTCAGCAAGTTGAAAATTCCCCAAACATACAAATAACTGACCCACCTTTCCCAAACATACAAATAACTGACCCACCTTTCCCAAACATACAAATAACTGACCCACCTTTCCCAAACATACAAATAACTGACCCACCTTTCCCAAACATACAAATAACTGACCCACCTTTCCCAAACATACAAATAACTGACCCACCTTTCCCTGGGTGGGGTGCACCTCTGCAGTCATCATGTTGAGGGCTGTGGTCTTGCCCGCACCGTTGGGGCCCAGCAGCCCAAACACCTCCCCTTTGTTGACGGAGAAGGACAGGTTGCGCACTGCCACCTTCACTTTCTCCGCCTTGGGTTTCCTGCAGTTCTGCGATTTGCCCGTCTTCACAAACTCCTTTCGGATCTGTCGCACGTAGGCCACGCAGTTCTGTGGGAGAAAATTGCAAAACACACTTTGTTAAAACAACTAAGGGGCAAATGAAATGGAGTGGCATAAAAAGTAAAAAAGCTTTCATAAGATTTTGTTTCATTTTTCAGAACAGATTTGTTTTAATCAGTCGATACATTAACATCTATACATATTAATTTCTTATAATAATAAAAGGAGCGAATTCACTGACCAAAACAAGCTTTCTTGGGTTTCTCTCAATTCATTATGTAACTATCTGCCTAATTCTTTCTTCAGCTTCTCCCGGTCTAAGACCGATCTCCTATACATAAATAAAATGTTTTCTACTACAACCCTAATGTATCCATACCCCAGAGTGCTCTCCTCCTCTCTCCAGCCTCTCCACCAGTTGTCTCTCCTGGCTGACGTCGTCGTCCTCATCTTCGATGGTGTCATAGTTGGCCTGGGGCGTGCTTGCCACGCTGTTGACGTCGCCAAAGCGGAACGCCTCGCGCATCGTGCCCCCGTTACTGCGTACCTCCAGCACACGCAGCAAGAAGTACATCACCACAAAGTTCACCAGGCCCTGCACACACGGCCAATGAAACACAATAGGAAGTGTTCGGAAATAATTAAGGGGAGTAATTTCATGGTGTGTGGGAGTGATCTCGCCTAATTCAATCGATCAAACAGGGGAAGTTACTCTACCATCAGGTAAATCCCCAGCCCTCACTTCGTGTGTTTGAGGAGACACACACCATGTAGAACGCAGTGCGTCACTTCTAAAATTGATGTAATTTATATTTTTACGTCACAGTTTGCAAGTTCTATCACTTTGTAGCAACTGGCCTCCCCTACTTTTTCTATAAAAAAAATTGCAAGTCGCTGACTCACATCCTGCGGTTTCAAGCTTCGACGCCATTGTTGCTATGGTATTTGACCGAGTAATGGAGGTAAACAACTCTAATTTTCACGAAGTGCTCTCCCCTATTTTTTTTCCGAAAATTGTCTATTGAAATTTAGCATTGTGACCACCTAAACACAATTTTGTACTGGCGAAAGAGTGAACCAGTCGATTAAATAACCAGGGACAGAGACGAGTTGACTTTTTACACCCTTCCTTTCCCTAACACAATAAGGACATGACCACAGTGCTGCAAAATTTGGTATTTGGCACTTTATAGTCACAGAGGCGTCTCTGTAAAATTCGGGTTGCTCCCACCTGGAGAGCGAGTCACAGCCAGAGGTGCACCACCCATTTTTTATTTATTTGCATGCGATTTATGTGTGACTGAGGAAGGAAAGAGGGGCGTGTAAATATTTGACCAAATAGCAACTTTTTCGTTGCCACTGGGATTAACGTGTGCTAGGTGCATGGGCACACAGGACGTCTCATCCGAAAGACTCCATGTTCAGATCGTAAGGCCTAGTGCAGAGTGAAAGGAAAAATCCTCTGTACCCAGGTTCAAACTCGAGTTTATTGTATACGAGGCGAACGCTTTACGTCTGTGCAACTCTACACCTTTCAACTCCACTCATCGAGAACAACCAGCAATATGTACATTTGCCCTGGACAAATACAGAATGTATGAGTAAATGGATGATTCAACAGAATCAATTTTTAGCTCCAATGGCCCCATCTACCCTACCCCATCCTTTCATAGTAACTAACCGACCACACACATGCACACACATCATATTAACTATATACTATACTCACAGCAATAATGCAGATAAGGATCTTGTTGTCAAACTCAAAGTACTGCCCAAAAGTCAGGTCCGTTTGGTAAATTTCAGACATACGGTACAGCTGAAACCATAGAAGAAAAGGCTATTTTCAGTGTATTTTTATTACGACCAACATGACTATTATTATCATTGTATTATAAGTGTTCAATCTTGTATCATATCAAACGCTTGCACTTAAGAAACAGTTGAAGAAGAGTCTTCTTTGACTGGGTAAATCCAAAATCACTTCTGCTTAAAACTTAATGGTACAAATGCATCAGCTAGGGATGAGAACATTACATGTGTGACCGTTTTTGATTACCCCGCCACATGAGCAGCCACACTCCGTCTTTGGGGCAGAGGTGGAAGTGAAACTGGGAGAAAATGGATGGAAGGAGGCAAGCCAACCGCTAATTGGACAAAAGTTAATGAGCCAGCAGGCAAGTTTCACTAAATCAAAGTGACCACAATCTTTCCATGGTTATGTGCCTCTCTATCTTCTTTAACCCTCTTGTGCCTGACGCTCTGTGCTCTCAATCACCTCTGAAATCCTAACCCAAGGGACGTCACTCCGTACAAAAGGCGGGGTAGCGTCGGAAAAATAATAAAATAAAATATACCCTACCAGATTTTGTGTTTTTTTTTGCTTTGAATGTGTTGCCGAGATGTCTGTCTGAGTTGCAAAAGGAATTCCAAGATGTTATGGGGATGCATGGCTCCACAAAAAAAATCAAAATGCCAAAGTGTATTCGCAAACTGCATTCACTAGTCATTCACTGCCTACTTTTGCAGACTGTTGAAGCCTAAGACGACTGAAATGGAAATGTAGATCAAAACCATTCCCTTACCCTTTCACAAAAAAGGGAATTTTATCGCTGTCATCACTCAGTGGATGCAATAACGACTCATCATCCATGATGTAAAAGTCGGGAAAATGCCGATGTCAGTAACACGACTTCAAAAATTCGCATCGATCGAACAAACACAAGCTCGCTGCCGAAATAGGTCAGAATACACTCCTTACTCATCACTTCGCGATCTCATAAGTCCCATCTTTCACAAAAATAGGACTATTCATCGCTTTCCTCAGTCAATGGACGCCATAACTGTTCGTCATCCATATTGGAAATATCGCGAAAATGCCGAAGTCGGTCACTAATTTTCAAAAATTCATATCTTTCAAACCAATCGGCCTAGAAGCCATTGCAAGCAACAGGACGGAAGTGTAATCTATAGCGAAAGCGAGGCTGAAGCGCTCACGTGACTGCCATGTGATAGAAACAAAATGGAAGCGCCCAAACCGGCCACGTGGAATCCGTACGTTCCCAAACGTTCTAGACCCGATTTTTTTTTGAACGTTCACGACCGTTCACCGCACAAGAGAGTTAACCATCCTAGGATGCAAACCATTCGCTAACATTAACTCATTCGCATCGCAATGATTTTGAATTATTAAAAAACCTCACAAATCACTCCAGCCATACACACAAACAAAACAGACATAAACAAAAAGAGAAATGAAAGAAGATTACAGGTTTTTACTTCAAGTTTAGACATAGGGAAGTGGTAGATCAGACTTTTTTTATATACATACTTTATATAGAAAAACTCTCTACAGCAATTAGTTTCCCCACTTCAAACCACTACAAACGCATAGTAAGAGGCAAAAGTGTGGTCTAAGGGAGCAAAGCAAATTTAGAAGTGACCAAAGTGTGGTGTGCACACATATTTATTTCCCTTGAAACAAATTCATCAAATTAACAGTTCAGTCAGTTTCGCCTATCGCCCCTCCCAGGGCATAGGCCGCCAACAAGACCCCTCCAGCTGCTTCTGTCCTGGGCAATTCTCTCCAGCTGTCCCCAGGTGAGGTCCATCTTCTTGGCATCAAATTGACAGCTCTATATTAATTCCGGCCATACATGGATGAGTTAAACATATTATCTCATTCTCAGAGCCTCACAGCTGTTATGTTTATGCTCACCCTGTCAATGTAGTAGAAGCCCCCGAAGATGATGTAGATGGGGTCGACGAACACAAAGATGTAGTGCAGAACTGAAGCAGCCGAGGGCTCACCAAGCATGTCCAGCATGGAGACAACGAAGTACGGTATCATCCCAAGCTGTGTACACCCATATAGAGATATACCAGTAGATACAGTCACACAGACATAACACACACATATGCAGACACACAGACAATTATAGAGATGCACAAACACACCGACACACAAATGCCAGCAAAGGACAGTATCATAATTATTCACACAAAGTACACTTACATTAACAGTTGCAAATCAACAACCGTCAACCGAACACATACACATACACACATCTGTACACGATAAAGCATACACGATAAAGCATAGTAGTAGTAGTAGTAGTAGTGATTAGGGCTAGAAGTGGGCTTTGCAGCCCTTTTACGCCCTTTCTCGTTTGTGACTTGATATGGTTCAGGGTGGCTTGCTTTCTACAGCTAAACTATGAAATTCAACAATATATGGAATGGACTTTTTCTTCATGTTTGTTATTTGTCAAAGTAGAATGATCCCTGTTATGAAACACAGAAGCAAGAGCCATCCGGACAGACACACACATATGTAAACACACACACACACACATGCTCATACACATCTCACAACCATCTCTCTCTTTCTCTGTTCCCCTCTCTGAACGTATACTCTTGCCTTTTATTAACCCTTTCACCGCCAGCCATACTTCAGCCAATTATTGCCATTAAATTTACCTGGGTAGAGAACAAAATCAATCTGCAGTATTGGGGATGCTTCTGTGATGTATATAAAATACGGTCTAACCTTACTTCCCAAAACTAAGAAAATAGGGTCTTTGGATAATAGACCCCAATTTGATGACTTTTAGTGACATAGGTGTTAAATCACTGTGGTGCTATAATGCGACTTTGGCGGTGAAAGGGTTAAAGTCATAAACTTTAGCACAACTCATTGCAGAATGAAATTAAAATAAGGGTGTCACCGACCACATCAGCAATCCCAACCCTGCAATACAATTACTTAAAGGGACATATCAGCTCCTCACATTATACCCCCATGCAAAATTTTAAGTGCTGTATTGCATGGAAAGGCAATATTTTGTATCATAACTGAGCCCCCTGGGACATTTAATATGACTATTAATATACTAAGAAACTATTATCACAAAATCAGAATTTTGGTAAAATGGGGGTGGGGGCTTATAATACAAAGCGCTTTATCATCCGTAAAATATGGTGATTCTGTGAAGGGGTTCACAAGATACTTCATGAACTGAATAATGAAGAAACACAGACAGAAACGATCACAATATCCCCTCCTCAAGGATGGAGGCGGAGGGCTTAAAAATATTTTTTCACTGACCCAGATGAAAACGTTGGGCATAATGGCCTGGGCGCTCTCGTACTTGCTGAAAAGGAAGGAGAAGACGAGAGCCACCAGCAGAGCTTCAGGAATGAAGATCAGGAACAGCAGGATCAGAGAAAATGTGGCTCCTGCCGGCGTGAAGGATGGTACCTGCAACACATAGTAGTGGGGAAGGTTAGAAAGCACCGACACAGGATAAAACTATGTTAAAAGATGCCAGTCCTTCTTCTTCTTCTTCATCAATCGCTCATACAGTTTCCTGTCAATTATGAGCGCAGATGCATCATGCTGCCGCTATGCGCCTAACCAAGAAAAAGTTGGACCCAGCATGTCTGTCTTCAGCAGCAGAAAATCTTTGAAAGAATTTCTTGAAAATAGGCAGGAGAATGGACCGGTCAGGCAGAAAGGTAGTAGATGACAGTAAGCAAAGGGAAAAGGCAGAGTCAAAGAGAGTGACAGATTAGAGGAAGCTACAAGCACAGAACTTCCAGAAGGTGGGAGGACTATTTATATAAAAGACCCCCCCCCCACACACACACACACCCTCCCACCCCGGTATCCCCACATGGGGGAGATGCCAGTTGATTTCAATGTCTCTCTTTTCTCTTGTCTCTTTCTCTCGCCAATACACACACTCACATACACACACGGAGAAGCAAAACACACACATCTACACGCACAACAACAACAGCAGTATGAGTAACAGCAACACATAGTAATATTCATAAGGCGCTTAATCTTGAAAAAATCAAATTGAAACGTACAAACGCATTCACACACACACACGGAGAAGCAAAACACACACATCTACACGCACAACAACAACAGCAGTATGAGTAACAGCAACACATAGTAATATTCATAAGGCGCTTAATCTTAAAAAAATCAAATCGAAACGTACAAAAGCATTCAAACAAAAACAACACACACACACACAAACCAACTAACCTGCATGGCTATGATGATGATCAGACAGATGGTGGCCGGGACAAGGGCCACTAACAGAGCAAAGAGGAAACTGACTCCCCAGTACAAGTGGAATGACACCCCAGACACTCGAAGCTGACTCTTGCACTTAGTCTGAAAACACACACACACACACACACACACAATGGGATTGTTTTTAAACTCTTAAATGATATCTTACAGAGCTTAATCTAGGATTTCTGATAAAGGGGGGCAGTCCCCCCCTCATATAAAAAAAAGGGGGCCACTCCCGTCAGCCACGGCCACTTTTTCAACCAGTCATTTTGGAACCGATGTTCCTTTGCACTGCCACTGTTGTCATTCTTTTCCAATGATTTAGATGTAGAAGCCTTTTCTTCGAGGTCTTCACACTCGCTTGGAACAGGAATTTTTTTCACTTTGCCTCCAAGAAAATCAAACAGGGTCCCTGCCCGCTTCATTTTGAAGAACATTCAAGATGGCGGCCGAAACTCTCGCAACTTCCTGTCGGTAGAACGAGAAGAACGCGATTGGTTGATTAACACTAACATTTTGTCAAGAACCAATGAAATGTCGAGATACTTTCAGTTTGTCCAGACGACGGGTTTAGCAGACGATGAAGGTCTTCCCGCATCGATTGGTAAAAACTGCGGACTGTTCTGCAAATGTGCGGGACTCGGCCCGCTCCACGCGTCGATTATCGCAGGAAGGAACAAAATTTCGGGGGATTTTACCAATCCCGCGCTCTGGATTAAGCTCTGTATCTTACGTGTTCTAGTGTTGTAATTCTGTGTTTGTACCCGACTGTAATATCTCTGCATAGAGATAATAAAGTGTTTCTGACTTGACTTGACACACACACACACTTAATGTGTATAAATAGCTTAGTTAAATGTAACTTTTTATGTTATTCTGTGAGGATTGAAAGTAATTCTTTCCTTGCACTAACTTTGTATTGCTTAAACATGTAAATGTTGTTGTGGTTTGTTTTTTTACTGAACATTAAGTTTGCATGCATTGTTTACTAAATATTTTCGTATTGCAGTTTGTTTCTCTAGTGTCATATTGTTTCAGTGTTACTTTTATTGTTCTATTTCTTTTGATTTTGTTTTCAGATGGCTTGGTGAAAAAAGCAACTTCTTGCTTATTCAATGTCCATCTTTAAATCAAATAATTTTCCCCCTGAAGTCGGAGTGTGGCTGCCCACATGGCGCGGTAATAAAAAACTGTCACACACGTAATGTTCTCATCTGTAGCTGATGCACTTGTACCATAATGTTCAAGTGCTGTTGGGGTGATCCCTGGTGTCTTTTAGCCAAACAAACAAATAATCAAAATATGACTTTGACTTTGGCACACATACAGTCTATTTCTCCGCCAGGAAATGAAACTATCGTAAGTCAAAACTGGTCAACTTCGATGAGTTGGACTTACCAGTTGATCAAGACAAGACAGATCATCTAACACAGCTGTAAGAAAACTATTTGCACAGATGAAACACAGACAGTATTGCAATATGAACAACAAGAGGCAAAGCCTTCAAGGCTCACTCGGGGGGTGGGGGTGTTTAAGAACAAGATTGCCAACAAATAATGACTTTGAGATTGAGGTCGTAAACATCAGGGGGGGGGGGGGGGGGGATGTTTAAGTACAAGATTGCCAACAAAAGATTACTTTCAGATTGAGGGTCCTAAACACGAGTGAGCCAAAAATGATGTAATCTGACCTGAAATGAAACAAAATATTGATTCCCCCCCCTCCCCCTCTCAAGGGAAGTGACGTCTTACAACACTATGTTTTGTGCACGGCGATTGTAAACTCTTGCATATTCAAATTACATCTGCTGAACACACAACTAAACACAACAACAATACAGATACAACAACAAAAAGAAGAAAAAAAGAAACGAAAGAATAATTTCCAGCATAACAAGAGAGGTGTTACTCTCACTTAAGTTTTGGCCTCAACTTTTCTTCTTCTTGGTCAATCGCTCAGACACTTTTCTGTCAATTATGACAGAAAATAGAAAATAGTTAGGTCCAGCATATCAGTCTTCGGCTGGGGCCCCAAATTTGTATTCATAAATAATAACAACAACGATAGACCTATCTCTAACAATGGCTGCGGTACCCAAGACTGGCACAATGAGTGAGAAGGCGATTACGGTTGAAAATCATTTATCATACAGCTGAAGCTCTTCTACTGGCCCCTTCTTCATCCTTGAAGAATAAGAGTAACACCCAGTGATCACGTTAACTGGTATTTATCCATAAAATACTGATCGCAAAACCAAATTACTGAAAAGAATTTGACCTCTCAGTCCTAGGAAGTGATGAATTTTTGCCAGGACTGATCAATGGTTTTAAAGATCCACCAGATCAAAATCACATGTTTTCCTTCTTATAGCTAGTAAGAAATCTTGTTTTGACCAGGTTTGATTCCCATACAAATGCCCCGAAATTGAAAACAAAACATCATTTGAAAGGGCTGCCTCAATTCAAAGTTGGGGGCATTTGTATGTGGGTCACAGCTACCCAGAAAAAAACCCCCAAGGGACTTAATCATGGTGGGTCAGTGTGTCTTTAACAAAGGATTTTGATATTGTGAGTGTCTGTGGTTTTTCACTGGCATGTGTTTCCTTTGGTCTGGTTTTGACGCCAGTTGTTGGGGAAACTGGGAAACAGAGGGAACTGGGCTTCAAAATTTTGAGCACAATCACCGATACCTCTCTGTCTTTAACGATGGAAACGCCAAAGGCTGGCATAATGAGGGAGAAGGCGATGCCGACCATCAGGGAGGAGGAGAAGGACCCGGAGTCCCACTTCCGCTTGGCCACCCCTGTCCAGGGCAGACTGGTGACCTTGATGCTCTCTGAGGACCCCGCCCTCTTCAGGATGGCTGTGGAGAGGGCGTTGATGGCCGCCGGTAAAGAGTGCAGGGCCGAGTCGTTGTACAACACAGTGTAGCTGCCCAGGTTGCTGGTCTGGAAAGAACGGCAAAAGAACGTGATTATAAAAACGGAATAGACGATTTTCTGAGAAAAAAAACTAGGGGAGAGCACTTCGTGAAAATTAGAGTTGTTTACCTCCATTACTCGGTCAAATGCCATAGCAACAATGGCATTGAAGCTTAAAACATTTTTTAAAGCAAAAATAAGGGGTGGCCAGTGGCTACAAACTGATAAAACTCGCAAAATGTGACGTAAAAATCTAAATGACATAATTTTGTAGAATGACGCACAGTGTTCTAAGGTATGTTTGCTCAAACACACGAGTCGATAGGCTACGAGAGCTGATGGCAGAGTGACTTCCCCTGTGTGACTGATTGAATTAGGCAAGATCACTCCCACACACCATGAAATTACTCCCCTTAATTATTTCCGAACAATTCGTATTAACCGGTGCTTCTGTGCCTTATTTTGAAGAGCACAAGAGGTATGTTTAAAACCGGCCACACACACATTCCTCCATCTCATTTTCACAGCACTGAAGAACTTAGAAGTGTTTACAGTTAACACTTTGTCCAGAGAGGCATCCATAAGAGAGGCTAAGTCATGTAGACACATTGTCACATCTGTCACATCATCACTGAAGAACTTAGATATGCTTACAGTTAACACTTTGTCCAAAGAGGCATCCATAAGAGAGGCTAAGTCGTGTAGACACATCATGAGACTACATGAAGCAGGTGGGAAAGGATAAAAATCAACCAAAATATATATAATTTACAAACCTTATTAACTCTTCTAGCAGCCTGGGAGAATACATTCGCCCAAGACATCACTCTACACTCCCACCAAATACAAAGACATCCACTGCCAAGTACCCTGCCATGTGTTTGTTTATTTTAAGAGCCTATGTGACTGTTTCTTCCATTATAGCAACGCATGCACACTCGAAATAATAGTTACTCCCCTCTTGTCGGTTGAGATTCAATGGACATCCAAGAACGTCAAAACATACATGGCGCTAGAAGAATTAAACACCCAGACCTGTATTGAGATAGTATGAGACTTTTCATCTTGTTATCTTTCAAGTCCTAAAGTTGTAGGATTTAACTTTAGAAGGACTTCTAAGATATGATGATGATAAGTATCATACTATCTCAACGTGAATACAGGCCCCTGGTTTACACACTAGCTTTACAAATAGTTAATAATATTATTGCCTTCTTGTTTCTATTACAGACATTTTGCAGCAATGTCACAATGACGCTCAAACACTTCTGGAGGCATAGACGACTAAAGTGCATGACCAATCCAGCCCCTAGTAATTAGCATTCATACGCGTTCAAACAATAACATACACACAGTCAAGACTAAATGCATGAAACTGTCATACCACGCTCTATCCATCTCTTAAATTCATTTTACTCTCTCTCTCTCTCAGTCCTTATTCTATCTTGTTCTGATTGAATATTAACAGCTATCTGACTGCAGTAATTGTAATGTGTGGAGATACTATTATCATGTGTATTGATTGTTGATGACGAGATGTATTCCAAATTTTGTTATTTGATTGACTGCTATAAGTTAATAATGGTTATTGATCCTCTCTCTCTCTCTCTCTCTCTCTCTCAGTCTCATTCTCAGTCTGTCAGTCAGTCTCTCTCTGTTTTAAATGTGTGCATTTCCATGTTGATGTAATGCATTTTAATGAGAATTATTTGGTTGGTATAATGTTGTTTCACACGTTTGATTAATGTTCTTTCACTTATCTTGTATCTCTGTCCTGTTGTTGCACCTAACCTGAATTTGTCTTTTGGAGATATTAAAGTATACTTGAACTAAAATTCAACCTTACTCCGGCATCCGTAGAGAGGAGGTGGGAGCCAATGTAGTGTTTGTCCTGAGCCAGCAGGTCTGTCCCAGGTGCGTAGGTCACCACACTGTACAAGCTCTGTATCTGGGTCACAATGGCTTGGGAAATGGCGTCACCTGTGCAGAGGCCACTAAATGTTGCAATGTTAGACCTTTACTACCCCCCCCCCCCCCCCTCCCCCCTAAAAATAATAATGAAAAAGTCACATTAAAAGAAATAGTCAAACCTCTATTTTAAGACCTCCAAAAAAGTCAGAAAAATGGGTCTTAAATTGGAGGGGTCTTATAACAGTTTTGGCACATAAAATATAGTAAGCTACATAAATCCATTCCCAAAAAAATCGGTCTTAAATGAGAGGAGGTCTTTTAACGGAGGGTCTTATAATAGAGGTTTGACTGTACAATAGTGGTTCATCATCTAAAACATTTAACGCGGTGACAGCCCTGACATGGCCTTAGTTGTCGTCAGAGCTATAATTTTAATCTTAATCTTAATAATCTAAAAAACAAAAAAGGTAAAATACTCACGAAAGAAAATGGGCAAAAAAAGGAAGATGATTAGGTTCTAACATTCACTTCATAGGCACAGACAGATATACACTCACACACTCTCATTCTCTCTCTCGCTCTCACACACACTCTCTCTCACACACATGCACGCACGCAACACATACAAATCACGTTTCAACTTTAAAATGAATGCCTGCATGCAAACATCAACACCTTCGTGTGCATTTCAGTATACCTATACTGCATGTGAAGAGAGATAATAAATGAATGCAAAGACAATGCTGTAAAAACTGGACTATAAGACGCACATATATAGGCCACATCCCTTAAATTGACAAAATATTAGGTCTTTATTCACATATAAGCTGCACCAGTTTATAAGCCGCAGAGAAAATTGTATGTGCGCAAAGCAACACCAATATAGAAATTCTCCTATCAGAACATGAGTATTTATAATGTTCTCAGACACTTTAAACATGAGATTTTAATTTCTTGATTACCAAAACCAGTTTTGAGTCTAAAGAAGCTCAAAATAGGCTGAAGAATGTGGCCAGAAACAGATTTAATAATACTGATAAATGTAGAATTGAAAAAAACCTTACTGGCACTGTCTTCTATGACAAAGTCAGGCAAATCCGTATCTCCGCTATTATTCGCGTAGATTGCGGCCGACAGTTCCAACGGGACGGGCGTCAAATCCGCATCTGGCGTTGAGTTTTTGTTCAGGATAAGAGCTCCCGTCACCAGTCCGATCGGGAAGATTAACAAGAAAACTATGGCCACTTTTGTACGCCAAAACTGAAGAAAACTGAGCTTCATCATCATCCAGAAACACAGTGTTCCCTGTCCCTCCAGGTTTCGGGGTGTGGAGAATACAGGGATGGGGCTGTGGTTTGATCTCATCTGTATCTCCGTTTGGCGAGCCTGTTTGCTTCTCTCGGTTCCCTTGAAGTCCACATCGAGGTGACTGAGAGAGTTATAGGAAGGGTTTGCTGTTCCATGGTCGTTAGCTTCGTTTTCTTCACCTTCACCTGTCACAGATAAGAAAATGTACAGTTGTACAAGAACGAACTAGCTTTGACAGGCTCATGCATGCATGCACGTGAACATACATGATAGACAAGAATAATAACATCCACACATGTGAGCATGAAAACACACACACACTGTGACACACTCACACACACCAGAAATCAGACAATGGCATGGCATAAATTGATCAGAGGTAATGCAAATAATTCACTTGCTTATAAATGTACCAATCTAATACTTACTTTATCTTCTACTTGATTGTCTAAGAACACTTCAAAATAAAGTACCGTATTTTCTGGTCTACAAAGAGCACCCATGTCTAAGCCGCACCCCCTGAATTTTATTAAAATTCTGTAAAAAAAACAACGATAAAGCTGCATTCAGTGTCTAAGCCGCAAGAGACTGAAAAAAAGGAAAGGAACCTGAGCTGACGAACTGTCGAAAGCTTTGACGGCCCGTGTTGCACCGACACACAAACTACACAGAACAGACCTAATCTTCGCCATAACGGACCTACTAAATACTGGATTCTGCACAACGACACAACACAACACAAAACATGAGAAAGTAACGCACTGGCAGTTCATTTTCAGTCAAAGTTTGCACACACGAAACTCTGCAGATACATAATCGTGGCAAACGCTAATGTGCCAGCTGGTTTTATTTATTGGATTTTGTGAGTTGTTTGCATTCAGGAAGTGTTTCAGTGCACACGCTAATGCTGATTAATCATTTTAATAATGCAAAGGAGCTGCTTCTCAACTTCTTTTTTGTAAAGTAAGACTAATCACTTAGCTCCAACTTGTGAAGTAAGACCGATCACCTAGTTTCAACTTGGAAGTTGACTTTGCATTTTCGGTTGCACAGAGTTTGTGAAGATCGACACGATCGTGACTGTTTCAGTTCAAACTTTGATCATAAACTGTTCAGTGATGAAAAATGTGCATAAAAGTGGTGACATTTAGTGGTCAGATCGTGTTATCGCTGATTAAATTCCTCAGTATAGGCCTGAGAAAGGTTTGTTTTTAACCGAGATTGACGATGTCAACACACACAGGCTGGAGTTGGCGACCAGCCTAAAATATGAAAGGTGAAATACTCACAAATTAGCCGCAATCGTTGTTTTAGCCGCAGAAAAAATTAGCGGCTTATAGCCCGGAAAATATGGTACTATAAACTGTACAGATGTATACATGTAGTTCTAGACATTCTGTAAACATAAAATTGTTATGCTTAGTATATCTGAATAATCTCTACATAAAACAACTTGCAAAGTGAACCAGTTTTATTAATATTGTGGTCTCCATCATGTTAATAAAACATGAAATACACCTTCATTGTCTCCAAAGTAAATAAAGAAAATGTGCTTAACATCCTCCGATCTGGTACAGGTACACATGGGACATTTTTAATTATACAGCCAGTGAGTTGATCCTGGAGGTACAGCATTACACCAGGAAAGACCCATTATTTAACTATTGTGGTCTCCATCCTGCTAATAAAACATGAAATACACTGTCATTGTTTTCATACAACTGTATCAACACAAGTAAAAGAAACACACATTAATTGTTCATCGTGCAAGCTTTGTTTAAGGAGTAAAGCAACAGGTAAATCTATGGTCTTTTTCCATTTTTACTATTAAAGTGATCAAATAGTTAAACATTCAGAAACAGAACAATAACATTTACCTCTTGAAAAACACACAAGGGACAAAATTCTTTTATTAGATTAGTGATGCTTTCCAAGAATTAAAAAGAACACAAGTTTACATTATAAAAGCAGCAACAAAAGACAGTCAACCGAACAAAATCAAAATATTGTGCTGGTATGTGTGTGTGTGTGTGTGTGTGTGTATGTGTGTGTGTGCATACATATCTATGTGTCTATGCATGTGTACCGTTTAAACAAGTTTGTGGATATATGCATGCGTGACGTTTTAAAGTGCTCATTCACTAACAATTTAAAAAATAAATGAAGAAACTTACTATAAAAATCAAACTAAACTAAGAACCATACCAAAGGCAGAAACCAAGACCTTGTCCAACACAGTTACAGTATATACATTGAATCACACAGGGGAATTGTTTGTTAGAACTACACTGTTTACAATGTCACACACCTGACTTATCCCATTTACCACATCCAAACATTTCTCTACTCTAAAAACAACAACAGCACAGTATATCGTCGGTGAAATTTAAAAAACTCATATGTCGATTTTGTTGTTTTGAGTTAGATACATAGTCAGCTCTCTAATTTTCCCCGCCACCTTCCACCAAAAGCTCCTATCTCTAACGACTTTCTATCGTGGGTAAATGAGGTTGTGTAAATAGAAGAAAAACTTGTAAAATTCAGATCTATTCAGATTCATTCTTTTCAAGTCTGAATTATTTAAAAAAAAGTAATTTTTAACGAAATGCAGGACTAAACTCGCAATGTCTTGAACAACATATTCATCAAAGTTAATCAATTGTGGTCAACGCGGTTAATATTTAAAACAGTTTTTTTATATTTTTCTCAAAACTACCAAAATTGAGATACGAGGTTTTTCAATTTAACCGACGATATGTTGAAAACACATATCAACTCTGTGGGTTTCAACACCAAAGAAACAAAACCACATACAATTTGTATTATAAACCCGTATTTGAAATGTAAAAAGTGTTTTATTTCATCTCGATAAGAAGAACAATAAAACCTAAATCACTCAAGCAGAAAAAGAAGCTTACTTGAAACATTGCTTTATGCTTCAATTTCATCTTTGAAAAAATGTATGCTTATTTAGAAATTCTTAACTTTACATGAGATGGTGTGTGTGTGTGTGTGTGTGTGTGTGTGTGTGTGTGTGTGTGTGTGTGTGTGTGTGTGTGTGTGTGTTGCGTGTGTGTGTGTGTGTGTGTGTGTGTGTGTGTGTGTGTGTGTGTGTGTGTGTGTGTGTGTGTGTGTGTGTGTGTGTGTGTGTGTGTGTGTGAAGGGCATATTTTCATTTTTTCAGCTTTTATAATTTCTTAAGAAAAAAAAATTATAATGGCAAAAAAATAAATGCCAAAGAAAGAGTAATGGGGAGGGAAGGCAAGGTGGTGGAAAGAAAATTCAGTGCAAGGATTCATGGACGTTTGTTTTTGCACGAAGATTTACAAACTGTAATTAAACGTAGCTGTAATTAACTCTTCTGGCGCCATGTAGTTTATGATGTTGATGGTTGTCTGTTGCATCTCAACTGACAAGAAGTAAATAAAAACAAAATTCAAGTGCACATTACCATAATGAAAATTCAGTCATGTAAGCTTTAAAACTATGCAAACACATGGCAGGGTGCTTGTAGGCAAATGTCTGCCTTTGGGAGTTTAATGTCATGGGCGGTACTAGAAAAGTTAAAAAGAAGATGTTAAAATTACTAGAAAAGTTAAAAAGAAGATGTTAAAATTAAGATATAAGTCTGCTGTTGATAAAGGAGAGAAAAATTATTACATACATGCCATTGTTTTAGAAACCAAAAGGACCAAAAGATCAAGTTGATAGAATCATAGATGAATGTGTGCGTACAAGTTGGTACGTACTGTTCAGACAAATGTCAGCACACAGTCTTTTGTTTTGCAGTGACGGAAGACAAGAGGAAAAGAACATTCTGTCAGCTTGCTTCCCATGCCAGAAAGGACAGCAATCAAATTAAGACAGCTAAGTGAAATTAAGCGTTGATAAGTTAGTAAAATGGTACAATAGATCAGTTAACACGGAGTCGGATTTGTGATTCTAATGAGCTTGTGGTTGTGAGCTTAAGTCTGTGCCCTGCCTGTTTCCATACAATGATTTTTTTCCCTTATCGGAATTACTAATTAGCATAGATTCTTGCTCTATTCCTTGTCGAATCGTTTGGGAAAGTAAACCAAGGTACTGTGTGCAACGCATGCATGTCATTGACACATACTAAATACATGTTCTGTGGGCCAATGGATGACAAGCACCCCCAAAAAAAATCTATATGTTAGTGATGGAATTAGAAATGATAAATAACATTTTAAAAATGCGAACCTCATAAAATGCAAATAAAAAAAGGTTAACTGCTTTCTTGTATAAAAATCAAAACACACACACACACACCACTAACTAATAAATGTATGTTGACCAGCCGCCATGGCGCAGTGGTAGCATCGCAATGGTAGGCTGGGAGTTTTGGGGTTCGAATCCCATCAGAGGCAAGGTTTGTTTCTATCCTGGACCGACTCCTACCCTGAGTGAGTGTGCTAAGGGCTCATGCAATGGGAAGACTGAAACCACAAAGTCAAGCTTCATACACTTGATGAATGAAATTATGAGAGTGTTGCTCTAACTTTGTGACCAACATGGCAGGTGTCTGTAGTTCTCTGACTTGGTTAATGGAATATCATTATAAAAGGAAGCGTAAGACTATAGCACTGTCATGTAGTCTCATACCAATAAGGAACTCCATAGCCTCCTCCTCCTCCTCATAATCATCCGCCTCATCCCCTTCAATCATCAAAAAGAACAAAAACATTATCTCAAATTCTGTGGCCTTACATGCCCTGCTCTCATGGTGACTTCAGTTTCAATTTCTAATCCAGTCTATGCCTTGGTGCATTCGGGTCAAAGTCATAGGGATCAGTATGTCGTGGCGCCCTCAGTGGAGGACCTCTCTCACCCTGACTCCGCAACTAAGACATGATTGTTGTCACTACAGGGCTTATTAGGTGGTGTCCTGTGTATGTTAGCTCAGAACAGGCTCCACTGAACTCCACCAAAGTGATTCAGCAGCAGTGCAGT
Organism: Phymorhynchus buccinoides; assembly: GCA_017654935.2. Taxonomy (NCBI): domain Eukaryota; kingdom Metazoa; phylum Mollusca; class Gastropoda; order Neogastropoda; family Raphitomidae; genus Phymorhynchus; species Phymorhynchus buccinoides. The sequence continues at coordinate 40,503 of JAGGCT020000429.1, read as the reverse complement.
GTCTCCTCTAGTGGTTGCCTCCTGATGGCCAAACATACATTTTGAGGGGTAATTGCCTAAGCGTGTTATCACCCTTCTTTTTTCCTTTTGTGATAACACTTTTAGGCAATTACACCTCGATTTACTCCCTTGGACTGCTGAATTCGGATTCTGTGACCTGACAAACCAGGGTGTGGCTGCGAGTTGGGACTGGGAATGAGCAGCGTGGGAGCAACAGAAGATGTGCAGCCCAGAAGATAGGACAGCAACAAAAAAAGAAAAAAAAGATTAAAGTGGATAAAACTGTAAACTACCGCATTCAGAAAAACCACATGCACATATCTCTAACGAAAATAAACTGTAAAGTACCGCATTCAGAAAAACCACATGCACATATCTCTAACCAAAATAAAACAACCATCATAGATCCCACAAACACAAAACAGACACAACATGCAAGGAACAATGAAGGGCTGAATAAAAGTACAAAGGGAAAACAACAATTTTATACTCAACATACCCGATCCATCACCCTCTGGACATGGGCAAGCCACGCAAAAGCAAATATAACAAATCATCATAAGGCAATGCAATATAACAGAATTAACACAACTCAGAGCAACATAACAAACTTACTGGACTGTTTCCTCTCCTCTTCCAGTCTCATTGACTCTTAAGTTTAGACAGATGCAAGCAATGCCTTGAGATTATGCGAGTGACAGTTACTTTTATTTTAAGTCGCACCATCTGCTTACAAGATATGTGTTAGCATGGGTGCAACTACACAAAATGAAAAAAAATGAAAGGCTGGGGTCCAGGGCCTGGGGTAATGTCCCCATACAGCTGAAGCAAAAAATGATTTATGAAGGTATTTTAGCCTGCTTTTTCCACAATTTATACAAATGCTTATTCTAAAGTATTTGAAAAATACAGTCGACACACAAAGATTTTGATTGACAAAAAAAAAGAAAAAAGGAACTTCCTTTTCTGGTAAGATTCAAAAACAGGAAATCCTTGCATACCAGGAAAAGTTGCACCCATGTGTTAGTGTAGATCTTGTGAAGACGAACTGATGGCAACGATTGAGTGAGAGCACACCATGAACTTTTTTTTGCTAAATGTGTGTGTGTATGTGTGTGTGCGCATGGAAGAATGCATGCATGTGAATGTATGCGTACGTATGTGTATGAAACGGATCCCTCATTCTCCAACCTCCTCTCAGGCTCTATTATAATTTTTATGCTTTTTTAAAATCCAGTTTCATTTTTTGGGGGGAGTCCCCAGTCTCCATTTCCGTTTCCCAGTACAGACATTCACTTACCCAGTTTGAGAAACACTTCCTCCAGCGTGGGCATGGACACTCCGTAGTTCAGAATGCCCAGGGTCTTTGCCAGCGTATCGGAGCCCTGCTTCGCCTCCAAGGCAGTGAACAGATCTGCAAAATACCACACAGAAAGAACAATCCTTAACATAATTACATTAAAGCTTTGGTTAGTATCATTATTACAACCTTAAAAACGTGGCTATGGACATTCATAATGCCTAGGTTCTTTGCCAGCGTATCTGAACCGTGTTTGGTCTTCAAGGTGGTGAACAGTTCTGCAACATACCAAGCAGAGGAAAGTATTATTTTCACAGTTACATTAACCCTTTTGCCACCAGCCATGTTTTAGAAAAAAACCCCATTAAACTTAACTGGGTAGAGAAAATCTTTTATCTGCAATATTGGGAATTCCTCTGTGACATGTTAACATTAGACCTATCCTTACTTCCCCAAATTAAGAAAATAGGGTCTTTGGATAATAGGCACTGATTTGATGCCTTTTGATGACATGGCTGTTAAACCATTGTGGTGCATAAATGCGACATTGGCGGTGAAAGGGTTAAAGCTTTAATCATTATCAGTATCATAACTTTTAAAATGTGGGCATGGTCACACTCTGGTTTATTACAAGCCGCGAAGCGATGCTGGTAATGTTTTCAGTGACATTTGTCCGTTTGTTTCTGACTGGCTGACTATCCATGTATGTTAACATAACATTTGAACGGAGGAACCTAGGAAGCTCAAATGTTGCATGCGCATAGGTACTTAGGATATCTTGGCCAAGTTCGAAAACGAAGGTCATTGGTCAAAGGTCAATGTCATTGGAACAGGAAATGTGCCATGCAGCTGGTGATATAGTGTCTTAACGCTCTAGTTTTTCCCAGTGTCTGTGCAGTATTTCCGAGTCATGAGAACAATTCTGTGAAAAAAACCCACAGAATGATCATGGTGATAATCATTATCATGAATATCATCATACCATTAGCTATACAGGTTATATTGAGCGTTTTCACAAAGAGAAACCAAGCTCTAAGAGCTTTACAATCTACACACTCACTTAGACAAGAGATTTGATCAGAGTAAAGCAATTAAAGGCTCATTCACTAAGTTTTCAGCATTAATTTTCCTTATTCCTTTTCTCCTATATGTCCTGCATTTTCTCTCTTGTTCTCTTCCTCCCCCCCCCCCCCCCCCCCCTCTCAAACTTTCTCTCCCCCTTCCTTATTTCCCCCCGAGCCTACAGTTCCAACAAATATGACAAATTCACGAAATATCACATATCAGGGCTTCAGATGAAAATACCACAGACCTCCCATTATAAGACCCCCTCCCACAAAAGACCTACTTCTTTGAAACATTACCCTTCTTTGTAAGTAATAAAATTACCTCCTTTGTAAGACCCCTCCCTTATAAGACCTCATTTTGGATGGTTTTGGAAGGTCTTATAAGGGAGATTCCACTGTACAAAACAAGCAGCAACAACAAAATCAGAAACGCAGGTAATGTTGAGAGAAAAAATGGCTTCCTAAAGCAAGATTGCAACACAAACAGCATAGGGAAAAAACACACCAGGAAAGTTGGAGACTTGGGAGAGGGGGATGGTGTAGGATAACTCCTTGCCGTGCGATCTGTCAATCTCCACCCCTTCCACAAACTGCTGAAGGGTGTCCAGCATTCTGTCTGCATCACAGCTTGGCTCCACCACCATGCTGCGCACAAACATTATTATACTTTGAAATGAAGGGGAAGGAACTTCTCATAATTAACTCTCTTTTTTTGCCTTAACTGTGTCAGACAAATTGATATAGGCTAGAACACCAAGGCTACATCAAAATGTTGTTATGCTGTCCATAGTGATGCGGGGATTGTCTTCAGCCATGACAAGCTCCTAGCATAACATCATCCGTCTTCCAAAATCCTCCGAAGTCAGAGTGTGGCTGCCCACGTGGTGAGTTAATAAAAACGGTCACACACGTAATGCTCTCATCCCTAGCTGGTGCATTTGTACTATAGTGTTCAAGTGCTTCGGCTGTTGGGATGATCCCTGGAGTCTTTTAGCCAGGGCACGATGACAACAACAACTACTCCCTGTTTACCAAAGTTATTTATTGCACCTATTCGCCTAGCAAGTGAAAGTAGTTGCCACAACAATACAGACCCAAATTCATCCTCTGTTGAACTTTGCTAGGCGAATAGGTGTCATAAATAACTTTGGTAAAAAGGGAGTTAATTACGAGAAGTTCCTTCCCCTTATTCATTTCACTATATCCTCTCTCTTAGCCTCACTATTTCATATTTATTATAATACTTTATTCAATACACCTCAGCTGACAGACAGTTTAAATCATGTTTTGGTGGGGGTTTTCAGAACACAGAACAATTCTAAAAGTTAATGATTAACTGAGTTTGTTTTTGGGGTTCACAAATAAAGACATTGGACACAAACAAAGACATTGGACACAAACAAGTTTCATCAAAGCAAATTATTCTGCTTTTTTAGTCTTTCACATTAGGGGAACAAAGTGCAACTAATCACTGAGAGTTTTCATTCATACTATATACACACACATATATATATAGAGAGAGAAGGAAAATAAACGACGAAGAAACTAGAGGATTTCTCCACTTTATTTTGTCCAACGTTTTGCCCTGGATGGCTTTTTCGGGGACTAGAGGCCAAGAATGGGCCTGTGTTTTCATATATATTTATTAGGTATTATTTTATTATTAGGTATTTTATAGTCACAGAGGCGTCTCTGTGAAATTCGGGTTGCTCCCACCTGGAGAGTAGGTGGGAATATAGAGAGACAAAGTGACAAAAGTAAAGTGGATAAAAGCAAAAATCGTCCGTGATGAGGCACAAATAAACAGTTTTAAACAAAGACTGATAGGCAGTTAAACGATAGAGGGAAACACATACGAAGAAGAGGCACAAGAAGAATCGCTCCCAAAGCTCATCCACTCACTTGAAGTGGTATCCGATGCCAAACTTGTTCTTCAGGTACAGAGAGGACCCACAGCACTTCAGCTGCCCTTTGCTGATTATGGCTTTCCTGTCTGCACAGTGAACATGAATGTCACAATCAAAAATCGTTATTTGATTGGAAACCCAAAGAGGAAAAAACCCCTGGATACACATTTGTATGTAGAGCACAATTTCCTCAAAGGCATGAATAAGTAGTTTATGTTGTCCTCTCCACCATTGTTGATGTGTACTGTATGGGTGGAGGGTCATAAATTAAAGGTGAACTTGGCACATTCTTTTTTGAGAATGATGCTTTGTTTGTCTCACTTTGGTTCTGACCCACGCACTGCTAGGTGATTGGTATCGTAATCAACTTTGGTGGAGGGGAGTTAATTAGAAAGAGAGTACTCACCCTTTGTTCAATTAAGTAGTTTATATTTAAATTTACGATTAAAATTCCTTTCTACAACTTCAATTCAAACTTATATTCAATAAAAACTTATGTGGCACCTTGATAGGAAAGGAGTCAAACCAACAAAACTGGGCAGTGGTCAAAATCTCTGGTGTCAGTAACTTTCCCATTAGTTTTTATCTATTTTTGAATGCTATCTTCCACACTGTCCATTTTCTTTAGCTGCATTTTTCAATCATTCTTAATCAATCAGTAGCAAAAAGGCATCACGGAGATCTGTCCAAAGTTTATAACATTAAAGACAATCATTGAAAGCAAGACAGATTCATTGAGATTTGGCTGCAGTTTACAACCTGAAAAAATAAATGAATGCAAAAATTACTTGAAGCTTGTTTACCTGAGAGTATGTCTGCTTCGTCCATGAAGTGGGTGGTGAGAAGGATGAGTCGTCCCTCTTTGCTGTTTTTCAGCAATGACCACAGGTGGCGTCGGGAATACGGGTCCATACCGGCCGTAGGTTCATCCAGGAAAATGACCTGCGCACAAAAAATAGAGAACATGGGAATAGGTGGGTCTGTGTGTGCGTGTGTCTGAGAGCATGCATGTGCCTTTGTGTAATCAATCAAAACATATTTATTGTCTTTAAAGCTTGGGCCTGAAGTGACAGTGTGTCTATGAGTATCTGTAGTCTATGTATATACATGTGTGCTGAAAGTGTGTGTGTGTGGATGCGTGTCTGCATGTGCATGGAAGACAGTCAGATTTGTTTACATACTTGCAAAAAGGACCACAAACAATCCACTACAACCTGTGTTCTTCATAATTCTAAAGTCATAAACTATTGGTCATTTACACTGACCTTTGGATCTCCAATGAGAGCCATGGCCACCAACAGCTTTCTCGTCTGACCTCCACTGTCTGTCTGAATGTGTGTTAGTCTGTTTGTATGTGTGCTTTGGTCACTATAAATCTGACATGGACATACACTGACCTTTGGATCCCCAATAAGGGCCATGGCCACGGACAGCTTTCTCTTCTGACCACCACTCAGTTTGGAGGCCCACACATCTGCCTGATCCCACATGTCAACGTTCTCCAAGGCCTTCTTCACCTGCAAAATGAACAACCAATTCATTTAGAAGAAGAAAAGGGTTACAGACAAACTGCCTGATCCCACATGTCAACGTTCTCCAAGGCCTTCTTCACCTGCAAAATGAACAACCAATTCATTTAGAAGAAGAAAAGGGTTACAGACAAACTGCCTGATCCCATATGTCAACGTTCTCCAAGGCCCTCTTCACCTGCAAAATGAACAACCAATTCATTTAGAAGAAGAAAAAGGTTACAGACCAACACATCATGTCAACGTTCTCCAAGGCCCTCTTCACCTGTAAAATGAACCAATTCATTTATAAGAAGAAAATGGTTACAGACAAACTGCCTGATCCCACATGTCAACGTTCTCCAAGGCCATCTTCACCTGCAAAATGAACAACCAATTCATTTAAGAGGGAGAAGAAAAAGAAGAAGCAGCAGCTTTTGAGGATATTAGCTTTATTCCAACATGCTCACCTTTTCCAAAGCCTTATTCATCTTAAAATGCACAGGATGCACACCCCTTACCATTACAAAAAAAAGCACACTCAAGAAAAAACACCCCACAAAATAATGTAATGATGACTGCAATAGGCGATCATTATGCCCAATCTTAAGAACTGTAGATGTGTGGGTGGTTGATTGAATGTGGTAGAGTGGATTAAATATGTCTAAACACCACCATAGGATATCAGCAATTACAATCGTCTTGAGCTCATCATACAATAATTGCTGGTAAATGATTCTCTATTCAAAAGGCAAGTAACTTCTATCCAGGTCACATATGGCACAGAATATGCAAGCTCAGTCTGGGATCCACACACTGACAGGCTGACCTCGGACCTTGAGAAGGTACAACGCAGAGCAGCCAGATACGTCTTGAACAGGCACAGAAACACATCCAGTGTCAGTCGCATGCTCCAACAACTACAATGGTCTTCACTGGCTGAGCGCCGCCGAGCATCCAGGCTCACCATGTTTTATAAAATTGTGAATGGACTGGCCGGGCCCGAGTGGCCTGCATAAGGTGCAACGCCCTCAAACCCATACCTCCCAGCAGTAAAAAACAGAACCACAACAAGCAATTTCAATGTATATCTGCAAGATCCGACTACCACAACAACTCCTTTCCCCAAACCATCCGCGACAGGAACTCCTTGCCACCAGAAACTGTCCAGTCCCCCTCGAAGGTGCTGAAGCTCCCCGCATTAAAACCATAAACACCTTCTTTTTTTTCGTGTGGTGTTGGGTGTTCTCAGACTAGTCAGGGGTACCCAGCCTTGCATGCCCTATTGGAGAGATATGATTTAAACCAATTTAGTACGGTGCCGCAAATGCCAAAGTCAGTTGTCAAACGTGTCAGTAGAATGTCATGGTCTATCGTGTCAAATGCTGCTGATAAATCAAGAAGAACGAGAACAAATATTTTGTCGTCGTCAAGGGAAGTCAGAATGTTATTTAAGATACTCTGCCTCCACTTTCTCACTGGGCACCCCCTCGATTCCAGCAAAGATGACCAGATGTTCTTTTGACTCACCTCTGCCTCCACTTTCTCACTGGGCATCCCCTTGATTCCAGCAAAGATGACCAGATGTTCTTTGGCTGACAACTCATCGTACAGAATGTTGTGCTGAGGACATATGCCACACATGGTGCGAATCTCCTCCACGTCTCCACTGGATGACACGTCCTGCACATAATCATGTTCATGGTTACTTCACATCTGCCTTTCACCTATTGAGAAATGCCTGCATATGTGGGTTGTTCATTAAACATTGGCAACGGGTCCATAAAACAGGAACAAATGAGTTCACGGACTTCAAACTTTTAAATTCCTATGAAGAACACCTTTCCTCTTTGTATGCACAGTTCCAGCTCTACGTCAGGTTTCAAGGTCATTTGGGTAGCTTCTTTGAGGCAAGGGTCGGAGCTGTGATTTAGAGCTTTTTTCGAGGGCCAAGGTGCCAGAAAATTTCATCCAGCCAAACAATCTAAAATTATAAAAAAAAATTGAAAGTCATGTGGAGCTAAGTGAAGTCTGTAGAATAGGTGGTTTGAATATTGATTACTTTACTCTTCTTGGAAGGTCACGGCAACCTTGACCATGTAGGCGCTAGCATTTTCATGCAAAAGTAGAATCATGTAGGGAATTTTGTAGTGAGCTTTTTCGCTAGAAGATGTCTACGCATTATTTTTACTATTGTACTCAAAGAATTGTCACTCATCTCATTTCTTTAATTCTATCAGTGTCAAATGTGGATCTTTATTAGTCAATTTCTTGAAAAACTCAAGAAGCTCTATTTTGCATGTTAAGGGATCTATAGGGAAGACTTGAAGAAATATGTTAGGGGATGAGGCTCCTATGTAGGAGCCGCTTGTAGTGTTTTAACAGTCTTTCCTTTCTAAATCTTTTAGTTAATTTACTGATTCACCCAGCATTTATTAGTAAGGATTGTGAGGCAAATATCAACCCACGGGATCAGCCTTTAAGTTACTGATAAGTACACAGTTAGGCCTATTACATAAATCCTTTCTTGCCTTATCCTAAAGAAAGTTCAAATTTGATGACATAAACAACATTCTTGCTAAAACAACAACAACAACACCGGGACAGTGCTCATTGCTTTGAAACATGATTATAAATGAAAGGGGGTTGGTGTGGAAGAGGATTGGGAGAGATAGAAGGGAAGGAGTGGGCTTGGGGAAAGCCCGCTCCTAACAACAAAAAAGAAGCCAAAGTTATGAGTTGATCCAAATGCAGCCAAGGAGAAATTTAGGCTAAACATACCCAAATTAGGACACCTACCAGACCACGAATAGTAGCAGTGCCTGAAGTAGGGGGGATCACCCCAGTCAGCATGTTGATGAGGGTTGTCTTCCCTGCCCCGTTGTGACCCAGCAGACAAGTGATCTGCCCTTCGTACATGTCCAGAGACAGGTCTGAGAAAGGGATGAACTATTGTATAGCAAGATCATGCTTTATTTGGCGATTTTTTAAAGACCGCTTTGCTATGGCTTTGCGTTTTGATTCAGTGTGTAGAAAAGAATTATCTGTGATATAACGAAATTAGGTATGGCATGATAGTGTTTTATACACTGATGTTATTACCTGAATCAATGTTATATTTTTGGTTTTCTAGATTTGTGAGTAATGTATTTCAAGTCTCAAATTTTGGTGATTGAATTTCTTGGAAGGTAAGGATTTTACACAAAGAGCATTCGATTAATAACATTAATTGGATTTAGTCCAGATTTGCATTTGGATGCAAGCTTTTTTTAAATTATATTTTTACATGCATAATACATGTAACTATAAACACACAAACATAAATATCTACTTGGACATACACAAACCCACCCAGGCACACACACACACACACACAGACTAATACACTTACTTTTGACTGCATGTACTTTCTTCTTAGCGTTGTCTTTGTCTTTGTCCTGATTTTTGAACATCTTGGAAATATTGATGACCCTGAACACAACGCAATATCCCTCGTTAAATAAACATCATTCTGTGCATAACTAAAGATTTATCAGTAAATGAATGCTAATATGCACAGTGGCTCTTTCTTACATAAGAACGTAATTTTATAAAATCTTGAAACGATCCTTCTTAAACATCATTTATCATTTTGCAATGAGTCATTTACCATAACACAAATTGTCATGCATTAGGCAACAGGCAATTAGTTACAAGTCAAAAGAATATAGAAAAATAACTATTTGAAGTATTTCTTCACCTTACAAGGAGATAATTCTTCAGTCTTGGGAAAAAAGTAATTTTCTGGCATCTATTCTGATATTCATCTACCGATTTTATGTGAATCTATGCAAGCTTGTGTGTGTTTGAGTGTGCACATAATTTATGCTTACATGCATGGTTGCTCATGGTTGTGAGCACATGCTTGCATGCGCAGGTCATGTGTGTACGCATACATGCACACATACGAATATGTATTGACTATTATGTATACAGATCATATCTTCAATGTCTACCTGATACGTAACTAATATATAATCTATGTTTGTGACATAACTAAATGATTATATCCACTACCTCATGGTCCTCTTGTCAGCCATGTCAGCAGACACAGGCTCTATGTTGGGCCCGGACACTGCTTCCCCATCATGGTTTATAATATAACAATGTAATTATGTCCACTACCTCATGGTCCTCTTGTCAGCCATGTCAGCGGACACAGGCTCTATGTTGGGCCCGGACACTGCTTCCCCATCATGGTTTATAATATAACAATGTAATCATGTCCACTACCTCATGGTCCTCTTGTCAGCCATGTCAGCGGACACAGGCTCTATGTTGGGCCCGGACACTGCTTCCCCATCATGGTTTATAATATAACAATGTAATCATGTCCACTACCTCATGGTCCTCTTGTCAGCCATGTCAGCGGACACAGGCTCTATGTTGGGCCCGGACACTGCTTCCCCATCATGGTTTATAATATAACAATGTAATCATGTCCACTACCTCATGGTCCTCTTGTCAGCCATGTCAGCGGACACAGGCTCTATGTTGGGCCCGGACACTGCTTCCCCATCATGGTTTATAATATAACAATGTAATCATGTCCACTACCTCATGGTCCTCTTGTCAGCCATGTCAGCGGACACAGGCTCTATGTTGGGCCCGGACACTGCTTCCCCATCATGGTTTATAATATAACAATGTAATCATGTCCACTACCTCATGGTCCTCTTGTCAGCCATGTCAGCGGACACAGGCTCTATGTTGGGCCCGGACACTGCTTCCCCATCATGGTTTATAATATAACAATGTAATCATGTCCACTACCTCATGGTCCTCTTGTCAGCCATGTCAGCAGACACAGGCTCTATGATGGGCCCGGACACTGCTTCCCCACCATGGTTTATAATATAACAATGTAATTATGTCCACTACCTCATGGTCCTCTTGTCAGCCATGTCAGCGGACACAGGCTCTATGTTGGGCCCGGACACTGCTTCCCCATCATGGTTTATAATATAACAATGTAATCATGTCCACTACCTCATGGTCCTCTTGTCAGCCATGTCAGCGGACACAGGCTCTATGTTGGGCCCGGACACTGCTTCCCCATCATGGTTTATAATATAACAATGTAATCATGTCCACTACCTCATGGTCCTCTTGTCAGCCATGTCAGCGGACACAGGCTCTATGTTGGGCCCGGACACTGCTTCCCCATCATGGTTTATAATATAATAATGTAATCATGTCCACTACCTCATGGTCCTTTTGTCAGCGGACACAGGCTCTATGTTGGGCCCGGACACTGCTTCCCCATCATGGTTTATAATATAACAATGTAATTATGTCCACTACCTCATGGTCCTCTTGTCAGCCATGTCAGCGGACACAGGCTCTATGTTGGGCCCGGACACTGCTTCCCCATCATGGTTGTAGTCGTGGGTGTTCATCAGATGCACACGGTCCCCTGACCCGCTCTTGCTGGGGAACCAGTACGACTTCTGGAGAAAGTACCAAGGGCTGTACCTTGGCCCGTACTCTCCTGTTTTGAACAAGAAATGTGATGTCAGTTTTCAAAATTACACTAAAATCTAAAACAACCTCAAAACAATCTCATTTAAAGAGCTAACATTCACTCATTAAATGCAACGTTTTTCTTTATCACGTTAATCATGGCTCAGAAAACAGACGAAAATACGGCGTGAAGATATCAAATGCTGATTCTTGAGCTCCTAAAACAAAGGAACCACGTGTCCGGAAGTAAAGGGAGATCACTGGTTGCTCCCGGAAAGGGGAGTTATCGTTCTTTGCTTTTTTGTTTGTTGTTGCTAGGGTAAGGTTTCCAATTTGAGAGTCTTATGCTATTGTTTGAGTGTTGGTCAGTATGGTTAGAATAGATTGCTGATTCTTTAAGTGTCCATTAAAAAATTAAAACATTAACTGTGGCACGGCAATGTTTCCCCCAAACCTTCATCAAGCAAAATAAAACAACAACTAAGACCTACTAATAGGTCACAACAGTAAACATTACCTCTCTTATTTCCCATAATTATAAGCCGATTCATTTATATAAATCTATGGACATACACACATGTATGACCACATACACATTGAGTCATATCAAGAATCGAATATATAACAATTTCAAAGAGTACAATAAAAAGGGGGAAAAGCTTCAAGGGGATACAATTTGTATGTGCCTTTGGGAACCATCCATGTCCCAAATGCCCATCGTCTTGAAGTTCTTTGGTATTAGGTATTAGGTATTAGGCACTTTATTGTCACAGAGGCGTCTCTGTGAAATTCGGGTTGCTTTAACCTGGAGAGTGCGTCGCAGCCAGAGGAGCACCACCCAATTTTGTTTTGGCTTGCGATTTTTGTGTGACTGATGTGCTTTGGATAAGTTATGCATTTTGAATCTTTTACTATTTAATATGATGCTGTTAAGTATATGTTTTTTGTGAGTGCAATTCATATATGTTGAACCTTTTTATGATTTGTAATGCTTTTATACTGTTGCAAAGTGCGATGAGCCCAATGTGGGGTATCGCGCCATACAAGTATCCCCTATTATTATTATTTTCCAAAGACAAAAAGCAAAAGTGCTCGTCATTTTCTGAATTTAGCCCATACAAATCCTTGAAATTTAATTGAGGGGCTTGGTATTCCTTGTCAATCTTGTTGATTTTTTGCTGAATAAGAGTCTAAAGAGTGGTGTTGTATCCTGGGTAAGACAAACTCCCCTACAAAACCATGTTTAGCCGAAGTACCCAGGGAAGCAGTTGACTCATCTGCAATGTGGACACCACTGACAACGGCCGACATACCTGGGATGACATGGTCCAGATAGATGGCCAGCACAAAGTACAGAATGATGTCCAGGAACAGCATGAGGAACGGAGCGTACAGGGGGAAGTCCCCGGTTGTCATGTTGTCAAATGTCATGCCTCCTTCAGCCACATCCAAGTACAGACCCTGAGAAGAATCAGAACTAATTTGACACATGAAACATTTAACAGCATCTGATATACTGATGGCTTGGAGTAAAAACGGACTATCTTTAGATAGTCCATTGACATATTATTGAACTTATTACGAAAACTAATAACTTGCATAAAAAAAAAAGACTGCTGAAATATAAAAGCAAAAAACCCTGTATGCTCTCTAAGTACTTTGGGTACATTTGAGGTAAAGCGCTGTATAAATGTACTACTATTATTATTATTATTCTCTAAATCTAATGTAATGTCTTCTTTGGCAACAGCCACATATACTGGATCAAGAGAAAATTCAAAACAAAATTGAAACACAAAGTTCATAGACAAGTAGATGTGTAGACTGATAGAGAATGAGAAAGACAGGTAGGCACACATGTACAGATTTGATCATATAAAAATAAAAACTGAGGACCATCGATTCAATTTGCTCTATTGAGGCATGATGGAGTGGTGTTTAAATTTTGGAAATGGCAGCTTATTTAGGCAACAAAATGAGCTCATATCATGTGACTGGACCTGCGTTTACCGTAGTTTTCGGACCACAAGGCACACCCCAAATTTTACTCAAATTTCAGATTTTGTTGCTATATTTTCTTACTATTAGTCATAGCATAAGGTGCAGGAGTCTAAGTTTGGGAGAGAAAAAAGTATCGCCTTACAGCAAAAAACAACAACGACAGTATGTATGAGTGGCAGTGGTAGCGTGTTCACCTCATGTCAAGTAAACCAGAGTTCGAACCTGGGTACAGGGGATTTTTCTTCTCACTTTACACTAGGCCTGGCTTAACGGTCTGTGCGTGGAGTCTTTCGGATGAGACGATAAACCGAGGTCCCGTGTGCCTAGGCACTTAATTAGCACACGTTAAACCCAGTGGCAACGTAAAAGTTGTCATTTGGTCAAAATTTAACAACCACCCACCCCCACCCTTCCTTCCTCATCAATCACACAAAAATTACATGTAAAAAATTTTTTTTTTAAAGAGTGGCGCGACTCTGGCTGCGATGCGCTCTCCAGGTGGGAGCAACCCGAATTTCACAGAGATGCCTCTGTGACTATAAAGTACCTAATACCTAATACCTTTGTATACGGCAACTCCCCTAAATTGTACCCACATTTCAGATTTTGTTGCTATACTTTCTTACTATTTTATTAGTCATAGTATAAGGCGCAGGAGTCTAAGTTGGGAGAGAAAAAAAGTATCGCCTTACAGTTAAAAAAAACCACAACGGTATGTATGTCCACCTCCATTTTCTTCTCAGAGCAATCCAGTTACTGTTTACTGAGCAATACATAGCATTTTATTTCTCAAAGTCACAAATGAAAATCAACAATGATCATTAGATAGGGCAACAAAAAAACTTATATATCTTTTTTTAAAAAGTGCACAGACAATAATAGTGACGGACGGCTAAGCAGAGTAATGAAGCGCTATCTTAATTTTCAAATATGTTTTATATATTAATGTAATACATAGACAATCGGAAAAAAAAGAAGAAGAAAACCAGTAAGAAGAACATAAAAAGATAACAATATTAAATTAAAAAAATTATATTAAATTATATTAATGAATGTTTAACCAAATGTGGTGAGAAATGGGTGAGTAATAATAACATTGGTATGACATGTGAGAGAGAGAGCAATACATGACGGGGATATTTCACCAGGTCATGGAAACACTCAGTTCACCTTGTCTACAGCCAGCGCCAGAGCCACAGGGGAGAATATACACATGGCCCACTGGACGCCGGCAGGGACCGAATTGGTGTAGCCCTCTGCTGTGATGTGTCTGGTCTGACTGACCGCCAAGTACATCAGCGACAGCAGGATGGTCAGAAAACTGGCCAGGAAACCTGAGGAACACATATATGACACTGTTATTATTATTTCTTTTTTTCTGATGTTAACCCCTTCACTACCAGAGCAAAACTGATAAATTTCTTATGATAAACATTTAAAAGAGACTTGTTAGACTCAATCTGAGAAAATATGTTCTAGAGATATATCTTTTCTGACTTATTTAACCCCCAAACCATCATTCCATAGCTGTAACGTCAAAAGTTATGACATCATCGATTACATCACACAGACCATTGTAGACACGGGGCAGGCAGTGAAGGGGTTAAGACACTGTCAATTTTGTTTTTCTGTCACTGACAGAGACATCAGCATGTTAATGTCAAATCAATACGGCTAAAAACTATCAATGAAACATCTTGCATGTAAAATGAGAATGAAATTGACAATATTGATGAAAAAGAATTGTTAAACTGATTTGAGTGATTGGCAGACGCATAAGCGATGGATAATTAAACTGACGGGCTAACAGATTGCTTGACCTTAAACAGATTAATGGACCGACAAAATAAACTGACAAAAAATGCACCCACCAGCAGTCTTTGCCTTGTTGAAGAAATGGGTGAGGAGGAAATAGATGGGTAACCAACTGATGAAGTGACAGTTTGTTTGACCGATGTAGACTGATGTACTGACAGAATAATCTGACTATAAAAATGCACCCACCAGCAGTCTTGGCCTAGTTGAAGAACGGGGTGAGGAGGAAATAGATGGGTAACCAGCTGATGAAGTGACAGGTTGTTTGAACGATGTAGATTGACGTACTGACAGAATAAACGGACTATAAAAAAGCACCCACCGGCAGTCTTGGACTTGTTTAAGAACGGGGTGAGGAGGAAATAGATGGGTAACCAGCTGATGAAGTGACAGGTTGTTTGACCGACAGACAGAATAATCTGACTATAAAAATGCACCCACCAGCAGTCTACGGGGTGAGGAGGAAATAGATGGGTAACCAGCTGATGAAGTGACAGGTTGTTTGAACGATGTAGATTGACGTACTGACAGAATAAACGGACTATAAAAAAGCACCCACCGGCAGTGTACGGGGTGAGGAGGAAATAGATGGGTAACCTCCCTTATAAGACCTTCCATTATAAGACTCCCTCCCACATAAGACCTACTTCTCTGAGACATTGCCATTCTCTGTAAGTATCAAAATTACCTCTCTTATAAGACCCCTCTCTTATAAGAGCTCATTTTGGATGGTTTTTTAAGGTCTTATAATGGAGGTTCCACTGTATTAACAAACTGACAGAATAAACGGACTATGAAAAAAGCACCCACCGGCAGTCTTTGCCTTGTTGAAGAACGGGGTGATGAGGAAGGAGATGGCGATGATGGACAGCCCGTACAGCATCAGCATGAGGAAGAAGAGGAAGAAGTTGCTGTTCTCGAAGAACTTGCCGGCCACAGCGATGACCGTCACCAGCCCCGTCACCACCAGGATGATCAGAAAGTACACCAGGGACCAGGACAGCCTGCGTCAAGAATGTACCGTATTCTACCGACAATAAGGCGATATGTTTTGCTGGCTAATGTTAAGATCAGCTCCCTCCGCTGTTCCAGGGTGAAGGCTTAGGGCCAATCAGCTCCCTCCGATTTACCTTTTCCATTAAGCTGATAGGCCAACTTCACCATGGAACAGCGGAGGGAGCTGATCTTAACATTTGCATTTTGCCTAAACTGAGACCCCTGCGCCTTAAAATGTGACTGATAGTATAGTACGCCTGTAGTCAGGTGCGCCTTGTAGTCCGTACAATATGGTAGTGCATGGTTAGTAGGCAATAGATAATTATGTATAACAATCATCTTTATTGTCATCGCTGTCATTTTGTCATTGTCACCAGGATGATCAGGAAGTACACCCGTATGTGTTGGTTAGTACAGTGGAACCTCCCTTATAAGACCTCCCATTATAATACTCCCTCCCACATAAGACCTACTTCTCCGAGACATTGCCCTACTTTGTACGTATTAAAATTACCTCCCTTATAAGACCCTTCCCTTATAAGACCTCATTTTGGATGATTTTTTAAGGTCTTATATTAAGGGAGGTTCCACTGTACAAAACAAATAGTAGGCATGTATGAGAGTGAAAAATTATCCCATTTTTCAATGGTTTCAATGGTCTCCGAATTTTCCCATTCCTGAGCAACATATCTCCGTTCCTAAGATGGTAACAAAGTCAAAGTCAAAGTAAGTTTATTTCCAAAAAAAACCAGGGGGTACATGAAATTGTTACATAATACATGTAACTACTTCCAAATGAAACATTACACACATAACCAGCAGAGAGAAACATAGCGGTATATAGTGCCTCACAAACCAACCTTACACAATCTAGTATACTCTCTCACATACACACACATAAAAAGCTATATATGCATACATCAAATTTAAACATAAAAAATGCAGAGAACTAATTATCCCAATCACTAGTGATGGGATGTAACTACAGAAAAAAAAAGAACACTGCATGGACACAATATTTGTTTTAAAATACCATTTAAGCTTACCTAATTGGAAGGGTTTAAAGCCTAAAAAAATAAAGAAAGGTCTTAGAAATCTTTTACAATTATCTTAATGAAACTAATTAAGCGAATGAGGATTTTTTTATTTGTTGTTTGGAATAGAGAATGGAACTTAATAATATTTGGTCTTTTCTGGCAAAAGTTTGGCAAATATAGTTTCCTTGGTTCTTGGAAGGCTTGGACAGCATATTTCTAGTGTGCATATAATTATGTGTTTGTGTATTTAGGGGGCGGTTGTGTTAGCATTGCATGTGTGTGGTCATGCTTCTGTCTCTTGTCATTTGTTGTGGGGGGTTTTGTGTGCTTTGTTTTTCCCATCCCACCCCTACCCTCTGAATTCACATCCTTAACTATTACTATTAGGCAAAAAAACAAGGTGAAGGGAAAAGTACCTGAGAGGGGGGGCAACCGACGTTTCGTGTCATAAACACTTCGACTTTTCCCTTCACCTTGTTTTTTGGCCTATTCATTTCAAAAGTACAGCAGTCACTACTTCATCTTTTTTTGTGTATTACTATTAGGTATTGCCAAACATATATACTGTTTGTTCATATCTGTACAACATGGTAATAATCTATTTTTTGCCCACCCAACTCTTCTGTCTTTCTCTCAATCCCCTCCCCCTCTCCCCTATCCTTTTTTCAACCACCCATTTCTTTTTGCTCTGCAAGCCTTGCTTCTTCTTCTTCTTTGATCGCTCAGACAGTTTCTTGTCAATTATGAGTGTAGATGCGTCATGCTGCCATTATGCGCCTAACTAAGAAATAGTTAGGCCCAGTAAGTCCGACTTCGGCTGGAGGAAATGTTTTTGAAAGTGTTTCGTGAAAAAAGGCAGGAGAATGGACCGGTAAGGCAGAAAGATAGATGACAGTAAGCAAAGGAAAAAGGCAGAGTCAAAGAGAGTGACAGATTAGAGGAAGTTACAAGCACAGAACTTCCAGAAGGTGAGGGAACTATTTATACAAAAGACCCCTCGGTATCCCCACGGGGGGATGCAAACCTTGCCATTGATGAGAATGTACTCACTATTTCCAACTTCTCCCCTCTCCACTATCCCCCTTCTCCCTCCCTACTTTACTTCTGAACTGTTTTGTTGTTGTTGTTGTCTTACCCTGGCTTAAAGACTTCAAGGACCATACCAACAGCCAAAGCACTTGAACACTATGGTACAAATGCACCAGCTAGGGATGAGAACATTACGTGTGTGACTGGTTTTGATTACCCCGCCATGTGGGCAGCCACACTCTGACTTAGGAAGATTTTAGACTGATTATGCTATGCTAGGAGCTTGTCATGGCTTAAGACAATCCCCGCACAACCATGCAGAACATAAAAACATTTTGTAGCCTTGACATTCTAGCTTATCGTTGGTGAAATTCACAAACCTCGTATCTCAATTTTTGTAGTTTTGAGAAGAAGAAAAAAACCTGTTTTAAAAATTAACTGCTTTTACCACAACTTATTAACTATGATGAATATGTTGTTCAAGACATTGCAAACTCAGTCTTGAATTTTGCTAAAATTTCTTCTTTAAAAAACAAACAAACTTGAAAAGAACGAATATATGAGGTTTTGTCCTTAAGTAGATCTGAATTTGGGACTTAAGACTGAAGTTTTTCTTCTATTTACACAACCTCATTTACCCCAGATAGAAAGACGAGCTTTTGGTGGAATGTTGAGGGGAAAACTTAGAGAGTTGACTATGTATCTAACTTTAATTTTTTTTTTTAAATCGAGATAAGAGGTTTGTGAATTTCACCGACATTATGTCAACTGGTCTGACAGCCTCATGCCAAGGCGACTGAACTGTTTTCAACAACAATATTTGTTTTAATTTTCTGTCTAAACTTGATCATTTGGAGACTGCTTGACTGTGAAGAGGGGAAGTACTGTGTTATCTGTGTTGATTGAAAAAGACATATCCATTAACATATTGCATGTTCTGTTTTGTCTTGTCAATAAAATAACGTCACTTTTGCACTTGCTGTGTGTTTGTTTGTGTGGTGTTTTGGTCAGTGACATTACAGTCTGTTTCAGGTTTTTTGTTTTGTATTTAATTATCTCAATATCTGTCAAGTTTTATAGTAGCAGCTATGATTTGTGACTGGCCTGTGCACGTTTCTGTTCTTGACACTCATAGTGATATGCCTGTGTGATAACACATCGTGATCCAGAAACAGTGTGTGTGGACTAAAAAAAAGAAAAATACGGTTATCTAAACATTGTGGTATGAGAGTGATAACTAAATGTTAGATGTTAAACTTGGAGACTAGGAATGAAATAGTGAACCCTTTGAAATGAACTGAAAACATGTGGACAGAAACTGAGGCTAAGCCCATTGGTGAGATATACGCAGACCTTCAAAAATCATCCAAAATGAGGTCTTATAAGAGAGGGGTCTTATAAGGGAGGAAATTTTAATACTTACAAATGGCAATGTCTCAGAAAAGTAGGTCTTATATGGGAGGTCTTATAAGGTTGGTTCCACTGTATAGAGATAAATATGTGTTTGATAAAGCTCTTGAATTCTGTTTATTTAGCTCTTCTGTATTTTACTCTTTGACCTTGAGAACTCAAGATTCACTGTTGCTGCATCCTGTGCTTGCAACTACCACTACAAATTACTGTCCTAATGTCCTTTCAAGTCTGAGATTGGGGATTCACCCTGAGCAAGGCATCTCCAGTATAAACAAATTCCAATCCAGCTTTCCAGAATAGCAATTACCTCCTCTGCTATGGGAGGTGATAGTCCAACATGACTGACCAGAATATATTTCTACTGATGACAAACATAGCCCAAGCTTTAAAAACGTTTTTGAATCAATAAGGCTGAAATATTGTGTCACGGTAATGCAACTTTTGCGGGATTTAACTGATGGCAAAGCAGCTGATTGCCATACAATAAAATTGTGTTGTTCAAAAGCCATTCTGGCCTAAATTCTTCTTAAAAACCCCACAACAGATCTTAACACCAACACTTGGTTGGAATTTTTAATGAACAACAACAAAACAGTTCAAATCTGTCCAGAATTGCAGAGTTCCACCAGCATTTGTTCTATAGAGAGAAGTCAAACTTCTACAAGCATTGATAAACCTACAAAACAGATGCTCGACACAAACTTTGTAAAACTCAATCAAGTTGTGACATAGCATGCAATGGCATATCACAATAAATAATAATAATAATAATAATAATAGTACATTTATATAGCGCTTTACCTCAAATGAGCCCAAAGCGCTTTACAATCGAATATTCATCAACAAGTAGACAACAAAAATAGTGTTTAAGAATGACACAAACAAGCAACAACGCATTTACAAAGCAACTCACTCACACACACACATTTATCGACACCGACTCATTCATCTTTCATTCAGTAAGCCATAGCAACTGAGTCGCACGGACTGACCACATACACCAACATACATACACAAACGTTAGATTATACACTTACAAGTACACTCACACACAACATATGCACGCAGACAGACACACACATACACATGCGCGCACACACAACACACAAAACCAGATTGATATGCTTGGCCACTTTTTGCTTTACAAAATGCAAAATAAAATAAAATAAAATAAAGCATCAAAATTGACACAAAACTTCCTAAGAAACAGATTCAGACCCTTCTCAAATCATGTCAATTAAAACTTAGTAAAACAAAAGGAATTTTGCTTGTGTGAGTGTAGCGTTTTGATGTTTTTTGCTTGTGTGAATGTAGCATTTTGATGTTTTTAGTTCAATTAAAACAAAAGGAAGGGAAGTAACTCAGTCTTTAAGATCTGGGCTACTGAGTAGGTTATACCCCCTAAGCGTGTCAAAACTCGCTCCTGGGAGTGAAAGGCTTAATCCTTTATCTCCTTTTTCTTTTAACACGTAAAAGCATTTTTTTTTTCTTCAATCAGATCATCGATAACTACTGTTGAAAGAGTGTTCCCTGCAGTCCCAGGCATGGGAATTGGAAGAAGTACAAAAAACTGAAAAGTGGGGGTCTGGGGGCCGCAGAAGGCCCCCAGTGGAGGTTCGGGGGGCAACGCCCCCGGTGGGGGTCAGGGGGCAAAGCCCCCTGAAGCTGAAGCTGTTTTAGTAATTAAAGCATAAAAAACAGCATTATAATTCATAGTTTAAGATCATTTTCAGCTCACTCAACAGAAGAATTGAAGCATAAAAACAGCATCAGAATTGATAGTTTAAAATCATTTTCAGCTCACTCAAAATAAGTAATTCCATTCTCAGCACACACAAAGAATGTGTCTTTGTGTGCATGCATGTGTGTGTGCATGTCATTGTGTGTGTGCATACATGTGTGTGCATGTGTTTATGTGTGCATGTGTATGCGCGCACATGCGTGTGTGCATTTATGTGTCCTCTGGATATGTGTGTGTCTGTGTGCTGGTGTGTGTGTGTGTGTGTCCCTGTGTGTGTGTGAGTCCATGTGTGTGTGTAAAATAGCCTGAGTTATATTTAGCCACATGAGGTTCAATAGCAACTGCCCAAAAATAAAATCCCCAACTAAACTACTAAACGTTGATTGTTCGTTTTATCTGACCGCGCTTTCACTTGCTTGATAGGCCTAGTGCCGAGATGCGCAATCCACCACCGCGACTAGCGTAACTCACATGCTTATTGCAAGCCAAGCACAACGCCTGACCTGAAAGGCTGACCTTTCGAATGTTCAGCCTCAGCTCTTCTCAGTTCACTGCAGCGAACAACCAGTCCCATCACCACGCATTTTCGCAGCCACTAGGCCTAGGCCTATCATCAAATTGTTCTCCACGTTGAACGATTCTTGACACGGACGTCATTTTCTTTGAAAAGAAGAAGTAATGACCTATCGCGCATGTGTAAATGATCCCATTCCGGGAAGCGCGGGGTGCGACTGGTGTCGCGTTTACTTGTACACCCCTCCTTGCGTTGTTTCCGCGGACAGATTTGTTTTCAGGCAATTTTTTTTTTTCCGGCGGAAAAGTCATTTCATTTCGGCCGAAATTTGCTGAACAGCAGACAATTCCCATGCCCGAGTTCTCAGAAACATCAAAGACACTTTGACCTTACGTAAGCTCTAACACAGATGACAGACAGACTCCAGTATACCATCGACTCACCAGAACACCGAGTTTCGCAGCCCCATCATGAACATGCCCTCTCGGATCTTCTTCTCCTTCTCGGCCACGAGATTAACGGTCAGGAAATTGACAAAGGAGGAGTAGGCCAGCACGAAGTAGATGGAGGAGATGGTCAAGATGTAGGTCACGTCCGGGGTGTACTCTCCCTTGGGCATCATCTGAATGCTGACGGTGACCGTGGGCACAGTAATGCCCGTCTCCTGTTGCAAGGCACAATACCAGTGAAAGGCTACGTGGTGTAGTTAAACCCTTTCGCCGCCAGCCATTTTTCAGCCAAAAAAGTATCATGAAACTTAACTGGGTAGACAAAAAGTTATCTGCAATATTGGGAATTCGTCTGTGACATGCATAACATTAGGCCTATTCTTACCTCCAAAAATTAAGTGTCTTCGGATAACAGGCCCTGATTTGATGCCTTTTGGTGACATGGGTGTTAAACCATTGTGGTGCATAAATGCGACATTGGCGGTGAAAGGGTTAATGTTAAGGTAAAATACTAGATTTTTATAAAAAAGTAATTACCTTGTTTCCACAAACCTTTTCTCAAATGGCTTTTATCGCTGGTTGACATTAGCCTAAAGAAAGGGCCAATAGTAAACGAGAGCTGTACTGTAAATGATATTCTACAGTGTTGGAATATCATGCTACAGCTTAGTCTTTCGTGGAAGACTATGACTCTCGAATGAGGGGGCCCTTGCACCGGCTCTGGTACTGCAGCCAAAGGGATTGGTTGGCCTTTGGGGACCTTC
The DNA here is from genome assembly GCA_017654935.2 of Phymorhynchus buccinoides. Classification (NCBI taxonomy): domain Eukaryota; kingdom Metazoa; phylum Mollusca; class Gastropoda; order Neogastropoda; family Raphitomidae; genus Phymorhynchus; species Phymorhynchus buccinoides. The sequence goes on along the minus strand of JAGGCT020000429.1, from coordinate 17,460 downwards.
CCCAACACCAACTCTCATCCTCAAATCCCTTTGGCTGAGAGAGTGGGGATGTACCCTGGGCAAGGCATCTCCACTATAAACTAATTCTCGCCCAGCCCACCAGAATAGTATCTGCCCTCTCTGCTATCTGGCAGTCATTGTCGGAAACGACAGACAGGCAACATTTCCACAATGATTTTGTTTTCAACCAACTGTCAACACACTGAAGCCTACTCTCAACTTTACTTCAAATCAGTTTCTCTTCAGTTTGACGCAGGGCTATGCTCAAAATTAGTTACTGTTTTCCTCATCATCAAAGATCCACTATACCCCTACCAACAAGGTTAGCTTTCCAAAAAGATTAATGGAATTGTTGAAATCTAACTAAGGTTGTAGTTTAAAGTGAAACTAAAAGAATGATGTTGAATACACATGTGTTTTTAAAAATCAAGGAATTCCATCGAATGCATTAGGTCACCTTGTGAGCTCGAAATAATAACACATACAAAACATTTGCAGTTGCAAAGTATTCAATGCAAGGTTAACTCACTCATGACTGGCCGATTTACTTCCCTTTGTTCTGTGGGGGACTGGGCATTTGACTAGGTTCGTAAAACAATGATCAAAAGTAAGTTATGAAGAGCTAGGCCTCGATATTTTCAGAAAAGGTTCCCAACACCATACACTTAATGATCGTTAAATATCAGATTCCATACCTTCGTCGTTTGTCTCCTATTAACAAAAACAGCTAACACATAGAAAGAAGGAAAATTTCACATTCCGATCTTTGAACCCCACCTACAGCCAAACCTGAAAGTAAAGTCTGCAATGATTGGTTGATTTCAAGAAAGGCAAGGTCAAAGCAAACTGAAAGTAGGTTACGGCATGGCACTTGAAAGCTGGTTACACGCCAAAAATCAAAAGCTCTTGAAAACTCTCATGAGCCGGAGCCGGTTCATTTGTCTTAAACGGTTGTGCAAGCCATGAGCCGGATTAGGCTCATTCGTCCAGATTGAGTTAATAAATACTTCTGATGAAAAATTGTTGTTGAATTCACCATTAATTATGTTACACAACTACAAACATTATCAAATGCAATTCTAGAGAAAAGCTAAGAAAGGAAAACAATTCATAAAATGTTATTGCAACTGCAACCAATCTGTAAAACAAACCTTTTCATTAAAAGGAAAAACTAGTTATCTTAATATCATTATTGCTAAAAAAAAGTTAAGGACCAACACTAAGGGCAACAGTTCTTTTTAATGGTATATAATGGATGGTGTTCTAAGTCCATTTAGTGAAGGGAATCATGCGATGCACACTTTCGAAAATCTGTTTCATTCACATTGCCTAATTTTGTTGTCACTGTTATCAACAAAATATCAATTTTATAGACTTAGTGCAATATAGTAAGATTACGGAGAGTTTTTCAGATCACAATACCTCCATAAGGGCTTGATCGATGATGCTTTGTAGGTAAGCAAAACCTGTGCTCAAATATAAGTTGGCATCACAGTCGAAGCTGTTAGTGCCAAAGGAATTGTTGCTGCTTCCTCGACAATGCCCTGGAACCCAAAACACACAATCAAAGGGAATATAGATAATATTTTATCCCTGTTAGATAGATAGTCTATTGAAAAAAGTAGTCTTTATTATAAAAAAAATTACTGGTAGTCTTAATTGAGCTTCCCTTAATTTATATCTTTTGCCAGGATATAATGTGAAAACTCATCAGTGAGATTTGCTACAATTGCTGCGATGCCAAAAAGCATACCAAATAATAAAAATCTTAATTGACGCTGCTGCTACAAAACAGTTTTGAGAATTTGTTGTATGTGAGTTACCACAATTGATAAGATACAAACAGTGTACCAATAACCTCTAATGTTGCCAGGAACATATTTGAGAATTTGTAAGTATGTGTGTGCATGTGTGTGTGTGTGTGTACACAAACGACTGCACTGGCACTGACACTACTCCACTCATTAAATATTCCGATGACTCTGCTCTCCAAGATCTCTCAAATTCTGACCAAGTGTACTCTGACCATGTTCACGATTTTTCCAACTGGTGTGAGAAGAATTACCTCGATCTTAATGTGCAAAAGACAAAAGAAATGGTGATTGATTTTAGAAGAAACCCTTCAATTGTGCCCGATCTTTTTATCAATGGGATGAAAGTTGAGCGAGTGAGTGTGTATAAGTACTTGGGGACGATAATTGATGATAAATTGAATTTTAATGCCAATGTTGAAGCCATACATAAGAAGTGTCAATCGAGAATTTATTGTCTCCAGAAACTTAGAAGCCTAGATGTAAACAGAACAGTACTGTGTGGATTTTATAGATGTTTTATTGAATCTATTTTAACCTTTTCCTTTATTTGTTGGTTTGGTAGTTTGAGCGTTAAGAGTAAGAATGTGTTGAATAAGGTAGTGAATGTTTCTGGTAAGATTGTGGGTGTGAGACAGGAGAGTATGAATGTGCTGTATGAGCGGCGAGTGAAAGGAAAAGGACGAATGATTGCGAGTGACTGCAGTCATGGGCTCAGCAAATGCTTCACGCTTCTGCCTTCTGGTAGACGCTACCGGACTCCAAAACTCAAGACTGTCAGATGCAAGAACAGTTTTATTCCAATGTCAATTTCTATGCTGAACAAATGAACACTTCTCTTACATCATTGCATTCTTCTCTTACAGTTGTTTCCAGTCTATTTGTATTCCCACTACTGAATTTTACAGAGTGTGTGTGTGTGTGTGTGTGTGTGTGTGTGTGTGTGCGTGTGTGCGTGTGCGTGTGCGTGCGTGCGTGTGCGTGCACGTGCGTGCGTGTGCGTGCGTGTGTGTGTGTGTGTGTGTGTGTGTGTGTGTGTGTGTGTGTGTGTGTGTGTACATGTGTGTGTGTATACATGTGTGTGTGTGTGGGGGGGGGGGGTCCTTGTGTATGTGAGCGCGCGCGCGCATGTGTGTATATATACACGCGTATGTATCTAACAAATGTTTATATTTAATCCTGTATTATTTTAATGTATGTATACTTGATTATATTTAATCTTGTATATCTTAATGTATGTATAATGTTTATATTTAATCTTGTATTATCTATTATCTTAATGTACTGCCGGCTAGTTTTTATATTTGAATGTTTTTCTGTACTGTTATCTTAGTATATGTGGGAACTATGTTGATATCGCGCATGTTGTATGTAGTGTTTGTATCTTAGAATGTCTGGAAATGATTTGATCGATTTACTGTGTTTGATTCTGCATACTATTTTCTTTTATGCTGTTTTGCATGCTTTCGAGATCTCATAAATGTTGTGTTTTCATGTGATTGAATCGCAGGCGTTGCCACAATTTAATTTCTCAGTCTTGAGACAATAAAGTTCTTTGAAGTTGAAGTGTGTGTGTGTGTGTGAGAGAGAGAGAGAGTGTGTGTGTGTGTATGTGTGTGTGTTTACTCATGTGAATGTGTGTGTGTGCGTGGACAACTGTCTGTGTGTAACATTGCATGTGTGTACACTATTCAACAAACTTTTCATCCTTTTGTTCTCTTTAATAAAAAATTTTAATAAAAAACAAACAAAAACCCAGCATACCCTGGTTATCAGCAAACTTGCTCTTGGTGGACGTAATCCCATCAGGGGGCATGCGAATGGCATACTGATAAATGGACGAGTTATCTGGGTATCCAAACATAATCCCCCCGGCCACACTACTCTGGTTGACTTCATAGGCGGCATCAGCCTCCTCCTGAGAGGAATACACTGTGTAGCTGACATTGAACATCTGAGAGCTCACTCTGGTCATCACAGGGTTGACGTTGAGCCCGTTGGACACCACGATGAACGATGTGTTGGAGGTCTGGACCTGGAAATAGCTCAGGGGATGGGAGGGGAAGGAGAGGGAGGGTTTGGTGGAGGGTTTGGTAAGCGCCCGTATCATGACTAGGATACCGATGTACATCAGTGGGAAGAACACCTCCTGCGAATTGAGAGCAAGGAAACTAGTTTACAGCATGTTATGAAAGCAAAAGGTTAAGTTATGTACACGCACACACACACTCTCTCTCAGTCTCACACATGTGTACGCTCAGAGACATTATACACACAAAAGTAAACATATGCACACAAACACAGACCCCCCCCCCCCCCCCACACACACACACACATAATATTGCTACAAACATAAATTTGTACTTTAAATTAGCACTTAGAGTAAAGTTATACACCTGAGAAAAATTCTTCATAATTAAAAAAACCCAACCCAACCCACTAGACAATGGAACATTGGAAGTAAATTACAAAAATAACATTTATCATTTTATGAATCATCTTTAGCTTTAAACATGATAGCCCCCCCCCCCCCCCCCCCCCCCCCCCCCCCCCCCCCCAAGTGATTATCTATTAATACTATTTTATTTAGGTATATTATGGTTTCAAACCTTTGTAACTAATACCCAAAAAAAGAGAAACACTCAGGCAATTGTCAGTATGGGGTAGGTGTGTCCTATTCACCATGGAGCAAAACTGCCTCCACAAATCTCCATTAACCTGACTCACTAGCACTTCAGTGTCTCCTCTGGTGGAGTACCTCTTGTGGCACTGAATGGACTGGTTGTTTTCTATGTATTCCCCAGAAGCAGGGCTGCTACATCTGACTAGGCTAACTGGGGTGTGACTGTGCAGGTGTGCTGAGGTCAGAATGGAGGACGTGTATCTATACATTTTCATGGGTGCAACTCTGCAAAATGAAAAAAAATGAAAGGCAGGGGTCCATGGCCCCGGCAGGGTACAGGGGCAGAGCCCCGTCGGATGATTCAGGACGGCAAGAGAGAGAATCTATAATGAGATAGACAGACAGTTAAAATGATAGACAGAGACAGTTAGAGCCTTGTAAAATTATTACATTGCCTTAGTAAACTTCCAAGATAGAACCACCAAGTTCAAAACGCCCCAAATCGCATGTGGTCAATTTTTGTTTG
>JAGGCT020000429.1:0-7500 GCA_017654935.2 Phymorhynchus buccinoides | reverse complement strand
AATCGAAGCAAATTTCAGTCTCATTTTGCCCATGAGACGAGCGTTAATGTCTAGCATTCGTCTCATGGGCAAATTTCTTCATTTCATGAGATAATTGGGGTGGGCTTCTTACCCGCCCATGAGCTTTTTACCCCGTCTTCCCCTACATATTATGTGTCCGGTTTTAAGTTTTCACTGGTCTCCCCGCTGCATACAACCGACACATTCCGATTTCTGAGGAGCTCAAAGGAGAAACATTATTTGGAACAGGGCCGGACCTACGGGGGAGGGGGGCTTAGGGCCCCCACCCTTTTTCCTAAAAGACAACAACAAAAACTCATGTCGCCGAGCGGCAGCTAAATTTCCTCGCGGGCTATAAGCTTACCTAGCACTCATCAGCACCACCAGTTGGTAGGTAGGCCTACTTAATGGTTCAAAACATGCTTCAATATGGGTATGAACAGTAATGGCATTAGTCCTTTATTTCATAGCCAGATTGCACTATATTGCTTCTCGGATTTAAAACATTTTTTGGGGAACGTGCTTCGCACCTTCGATGAATTAGCCCCCACCCCTTAGGTCCGGCCCTGTGGAAGATTGTTTGGAAAAAAGGCAGGAGAATCAATCAATCAATCAATCAATCTGTTTATTGGCTTCATAACAAGAAGAATTCTTCTTGTGCGTGGGGATAAAAACATATTGAATGGGCCAATAAGTCAGAAATTAAGATAGTAGATGATAGAAGCAAAGGGAAAGGGCAGAGTCAAAGAGAATGGCAGATTAGAGGAAGCACAGAACTTCAAGAAGGTGGATGAACTATAGACTTTTTGGAAAAAAAGCAGGAGAATGGGCCAATAAGTCAGAAATTAAGATAGTAGATGATAGAAGCAAAGGGAAAGGGCAGAGTCAAAGAGAATGGCAGATTAGAGGAAGCACAGAACTTCAAGAAGGTGGGTGAACTATAGACTTTTTGGAAAAAAAGCAGGAGAATGGGCCAATAAGTCAGAAATTAAGATAGTAGATGATAGAAGCAAAGGGAAAGGGCAGAGTCAAAGAGAATGGCAGATTAGAGGAAGCACAGAACTTCCAGAAGCTGAGTGAACTATTTTTACGAAAGGCCTACCGGTACATGTATCCCCATGGGCAGAGACTCGTCGAGGGGGAGGGGTCGTCCAGCTCCTCGTATGGAGGCACGAGGCATCCACCCACTGCCCCATTAGAAATATGAAAGAGTGTGCACACTACACGCGAACACTCAGGCGCAAACCCGTCCGCTTCCCCCGAAGACGGAGTGTGGCTGCCCACGTGGCGGGGTAATAAAAAAACGGGGACACGTAATGTTCTCATCCCTAGCTGATGCATTTGTACCATAGTGCTCAACTGAGTGCTTCGGCTTTTGGGATGATCCCTGGAGTCTTTTAGCCATTGTACGTAAGTCAACGTCAACGTCTATGTCATCCCCAATTAAATTATTGTGGGCCCCACAGAGAAGAAGAAGTGTGTGTGTGTGTGTGTGTGTGTGTGTGTGTGTGTGTGTGTGTGTGTGTGTGTGTGTGTGTGTGTGTGTGTGTGTGTGTGTGTGTGTGTGTGTGTGTGTGTGTGTGTGTGTGTGTCAGTGTGCGTGTGTGTGTGTGCGTGTGCGTGCGCGCGTGCGCGTGCGCGCGTGTGCGTGTGCGTGTGCGCGCGTGTGTGCGTGTGTAAATCAAACACCCTTTGCTATAAATCTATCCATAAAGCTGCTCCATCTTACCTCTGCGACAATATTTCTATACGCCAGCTCACACATTACGTTCAGTTTCTGACCCTCTTATTTCCAGATCCCTAGGTTTCAACTGTTGGTCGGCGCTCTTTTGCTGTCTCAGGACCGACATCTTGGAACAAACTTCCTCTTTCTCTCCGTCAGCGACCGACCCTCTCTGCTTTCAAATGTAACCTCAAACCCCACCTGTTCCCCCCGTCATTGAGGCTCCACTCTCTTTCTCTTCTCTCTCTTGCCTTTAGGTCTGTTTCTGCTGAATAGCATTTATGTCATGCGTGTGTGTTCGCTTTCTATTGCATTTTTGTTTGAATGCTAACGTGTCAGTTAGCGCTTTGATTTGATTTATATCAAGATTCAGCGCCGTATAAATAATGTATGTTGTTGTTGTTGTGTGTGTGTGTGTGTGTGTGTGTGTGTGTGTGTGTGTGTGTGTGTGTGTGTGTGTGTGTGTGTGTGTGTGTGTGTGTGTGTGTGTGTGTGTGTGTGTGTGTGTCGTGTGTGTATGTATGTGCGCGCGCGCGTGCGTGCGTGTGCTCAAGTATGAGGGCAAAATACAAGCCTCAGAACTTATAGGTTGTAAGTTTACCATTCTTTTCCCTCAATAAAAAAAACACCCCCCACCTCTCTCTTTCTTTGCGTGCGTGCGTGCGTGCGTGCGTGCGTGTGTGTGTGTGTGTGTGTGTGTGTGTGTGTGTGTGTGTGTGTGTGTGTGTGCGTGTGCGTGCGTGTGTGTGCGCGCGCGCGCGTGTGCGTGTGTGTGTGTGTGCGTGTGCGTGCGTGCGTTACTGTATAAGTGTCAGAGCTCGCCCCCTGTTAAAAATGTTAATTTCACCCCCATTTGCAAATTTTAAAGGTGCACCCTGACGGATGAGTTTTTGTAAGAAACACGTCCAGATCAGCAGGAAAACACCCTTTATAGAGATCGCAACACTCACTTTGCTCTGGTTTCCCAGAAATCAAGCCGTCAAAAAGGCGATTCCTCCTTGGCGGAGGTGCTGGGAGTCAAATTGGCCAAAGAGAAGGCGTTTGCCGTCTCTTTTCTAATGACCGCCTGTGTTTAGACCACATCTTTACCTTTACCAGCCTTTTTATTTTATTTTTAAAATTGTATACAGTTTCACTCACAATAAAGGAAATAGCTCCTTTTTTTTTTTTACTGCACTACAAAAAAAGAAAACGCTTCAACCACAATGAGTGACCTCCACCCACCCCATCCAAAATGGCTACTCTCTCCGGCATCTCCGCGAAGGAAAAATCGCCGTTTTGACGGTTTAATTTCTAAGAAACCAGAGCAAAGCGAGTGTTCCGATCCTTGAAAAGCATGTGTGTGTGTGAGTGTGATCTCGACGTGTTTCTTGCAAAAACTCATCCGTCCGAGTCCACCTTTAAGCAATGACCTTTCAACGCCGGAGTTGGGTTTTCTGCACGATCCAGTAAAATCTTTAGATCTACTATCTAGCCTAGCCAGCTTGTGGTAGAAATGCGCCTAACAGACGATTGACTCTGACCGTCATTAAGTTACTGATAATGGTTGCCGTGCGCAATCCATGAATAAGTGAAACAAAGAAGGGAAAAGATTTGCGCACGTGTCCGAATATCCATTAAGTTCTTTCTTCCATTTATTTAGGGTTTTCCGTACGGAACTTACACGTCGAATGTGAACCCGGCCTAAATATCACGCACAGTTTCAGATTCTAGGGGGTGGTTTGAGAGCTCTAGTGCGTAAATACGCACAATATGTGTAGCCTACGCTTTCAGAAGCTCTTACGTGCGCGCGAATGTCAGTGTACAGGGCCGGACCAAGTGATCCGTAAGGGGGGGGGGGGGGGGGTCCACCGAGGGTCCAGGGAGCTGCACAGGTTCTGGGTTAAGGGGCGATGTCCTTTTAAGGGCCCGGGGGGCGAAGCCGCCGGTCGTTCACATTTTAACATGTTCAAATTCTGATCGCTTCTCGGCCTTTTGGCTAAGACAGTGATTCAGGAACATAAATTTTTGTTTATATCCTGGTTTGTTTGTTCAGCCCGTCGCACATGGCGAAAGCGGATACGCGACGTTAAACTGAACTTCCATCCAAGCCGCCGGAACACTGCAATTTTGTGATTATTAACCCTTTCATCGCCAAAGTCGCATTTTAGCACCACAGTGATTTAGCACGGGCTATGTCACTAAAAGGCATCAAATTGGGGTCTATTATCCAAATACCCGATTCTCTTAGTTTTGGAAAGTAAGGATAGACCTTATTTTATATAGGTCACAGAAGAATCCACAATACTGCAGATGGATGTTATTCTCTACCCAGATAAATTTAATGGAAAATTTTGGCTGAAATATGGCTGGCGGTGAAAGGGTTAAAGCCAAAATCGAGCCATTTTCTTACTTTTCACCCTTGCATAAGGTACATGCTTAGGGCTGAGGGGGGGGGGGGGGGGGGGGGTCCGGAAACCACGACCTTCCCCCCCCCCTCTAGATCCGGCCCTGGTGTAAACAAGTCTGGGGCCTATCTCTGCTTGTTGTTGCAACACCGATCAACCTGTAGCGACATAAACCATGCCCATTCACTATACAGCCATAGAAGATATGGTTTTGTCGTTGTTAGTTTATCTAGAGTACCAAGCGGGGTTGCGTATCCATCAAAATTACGCAAACATGACGTGATTTCTCTACGATTTCAAGGGTGGGGGGGTGGGGGGAGGGTTTTTGTTGTGGGGTTTTTCTTAAGTGCAGGGTATTGTCAAAGGAATAGTGATATTGCATTAGAACTTGGAATCGGTCTTAATTGCCAGTCGTTAAAGTATTAAGAATGGACACAGAAATGGCTTTTTATATAATGTTCTTTAATTTCACCGGATTTATGAGAGGACAATACATATAGGGACAAATCTGTTTCCCGCTTTTTGATTCTCGTGTTTTTATATACGCGCGATCAGTAGGCAACCCCCCCCCCCCCCCCCCCCCCCCCCCAGCTGCTTTCAATACACTGACACGCAAACATGCTGACCCATATGTCGCACACACACGTAGACATTCGCACACACGTGACACACACACACACACACTCTCTCTCTCTCTCTCTCTCTCTCTCTCTCTCTCTCTCTCTCTCTCTCTCTCTCTCTCTCTCTCTCTCTCTCTCTCTCTCTCTCTCTCTCTCTCTCTCTCGTGGATATTTGATCAGTGATAGTGGTCAACGCTCGATCTTAGCTTATTTGATTACTGACAGTGGCCCTAGACAAGACGGGCTGTTGTAAATCTAACAGGCCCTACTACATGTATGGTAAATATGCCATGGGGCTTTAGTACGTCGATGGGCTTTACACACTGCAAACGGCAACTTAATCCATGTATGTCATTGAGATGTGTGTGCGCGCGCATCAGTGTGTGTGTGTGTGTGTGTGTGTGTGTGTGTTCGCACGCACGCTTCGGTGTGTGTGTGCGTGTGCGTGTGCGTGTGCGCGCACACACACAAACACACACACACACACACACACACACACACACACACACCGAAGCGTGCGTGCGAACACCTTCAGCTGAAGCACCTGAACACTTACTAGGATACAAATGCATCAGCTAAGGATGAGAACATTACGTGTGCGACCATTTTTTATTACCCCGCCACGTGAGCAGCCACACTCCGACTTCGGGGGAATTTTTTTAACTTTTTAATTTGTACATTTTCTTTACACGGTGGAAACTTCTTTTCCGTGTAGCATTGAGCGGTAAATGGTTGGTGATTGTTGCTCAATAGATCATGATAATGATTCAGCCTTTGGAGCCGATTATCAACTTCATCGACGTACCAGTGATGAGACATATCGGTGAGATGTGTGTGTGTGTGTGTGTGTGTGTTTACTAGACCAGTTTAGTAGGCTATAGGCTTTGGAGCAATTCTGCCAGGAATAGCCTAAACTTGAAGAAAAAAAAGCGATAAGGAACAAATAAAAAAGCTTGAACTTGAAGAAAGCATGGATCCTAGATTAAAGAAAGCGATAAGATACAAATAGACCTAATTAAACCTGCGTTCAAGTGACAATCAAACTCAAAACCTTTCATTTTATTTTACCTTAACCCTACACAAAATTTCCGTCATAATTTTAAATAGTTTATCATTCACAAACGGACAAATGGGGGGATAACGACAAACTTCTTGGTAGGGATACACATTTCGTTTGTATATTTAGGAGACGAGCATGATCCTATACGGACCATCCCATACCGGCATTGGCAATTGTTTTGTCTTATTGTGTGTGTGTCTAACAAACAGTTACTTTTGTTAAGGTCGTCACGGCTGGTCACCTTGATGACCGGCCTTGACACTTTGCTGCCTGGTCATGGAACATCTTGTGGTAGGACCCTGTACGACGAGACGCTTTTAGCCAATTATCTTAGGCACCAGTACGTAGTCCAATCGGTGAAGCGTGTAGCTGATAAACAAGTACATCAAACTCTACATACATGTTAGAAGCAAATAAACGTTCTATAATCGTAGGATAGCCTGCTTAGAAAATATCCAGATGGATTGTCACAACTGAACGATCGATGAAGAAGAAGAAGATTGTCACATTGCTCTATTTCCGGAATCCAATATGGCGGACATCCGGCCCATAACTTCATCATTTGGGCATCACCATGCATCATAGTCAAGCAGCATTTCGTTTTAAAGGTGTTTACGAGGAAAACTGTTTTATCTGATCAATTTGGATGTTTGATGAATCGTGTTCATATTGGGAGCCGTTAAAGTTTCATACATTTAAGTAACGCAATAATACAAATACATGTATCATCATATCTCCATTTATTCACACACGATTTAAATACCCGTACCGACAAACAGACAGACAAAGGGGGACAGACGGACAGATACAAAGATCAACTGACTTTGAACCAAATGGGTGAGATAAACAGTGGCCTAGTGCCTACACGTGGCTTTTTAATGCCATATATATGGCATACAGAATCAATTTTGCTCGTACTCAATTCTCTCATACAAACCACTTCATTAGCAGCATATTACAGAGTAGGCCCTATAATGAGTGTATGCAAAAAAAGATAATACTAAAAAGAATAAAAAGGGCAGGCGTGACATTTATGGTTAGGAGAACTTTGTCTCCGGCGACAGATTTTGTTGATAACAGTTTATGGTGTCACCGTCCTTCTTTTCTTTCTCAGTTTATTTTCTTCTTTTTGTGTGTTTCTTTTTTGTGTGTCAACAGGTGAGGAAGGCTATATTGATTCACGCTATTCAAATCTTCATCAATCATATCGATTGTTGTAAGGTTAATTGCATGACAGAATTCAGTTAATTGATACCTAAAACATGTGGAAAACTAGAGAAAGAATTAAAATCTGTTTAACGTCCTCCGGTCTGGAACAGACACACATGGGACATTAGTAGATATACAGATGCTGGGAACGATCGTGGAGGCAATGCAACACCAGTAAAGTCCCGAATTTTTTAACAATACATTATATGTATTCAGCAAATAATAATAATATATTTTATTTTTAAACCCACTAGAAATACGGCCAGAGAGAATGATACGGCTACAAGGCCTGTGACTATGTCCAGTACTGTGCCATCACTACTAAGCTTACTACTGTTAGGTGGCTGCTACAACTACTATGCGACTACTACTAGGGGAAGACGGGGTAAAAAGCGCATGGGCGGGTAAGAAGCCCACCCCAATTATCTCATGAAATGAAGCAAATTTCAGTCTCATTTTGCCCATGAGACGAGCGTTAATGTCTAGCATTCGTCTCATGGG
>JAGGCT020000042.1:0-42988 GCA_017654935.2 Phymorhynchus buccinoides | reverse complement strand
AATAAGAGCGGAGACCAAAAAAAAAACTTCGGGGGGCATGAACAAAAAATCAAACTACTGCCAAAACTAAGGAAATCATCTTTCAACCATTTGCCCCATGCACACGAGTCATGGGTGACAGACGTAGTCCAGATTCCGGACCCTGCATATGCAACTATAGTTGATAAGGATTGAACATGTCCCCCGACAACAAAGTTTAACTGTATACTATACACAAGTCTCTAAAAAAGTCAACGAATGACGATCTGAAACGCCCCTTTTAATGTGAATATAGTGGTTGAAATTGTAGACATTAGCACACAGTGAAACCCATTTTTGATGGCTTTTCTTATAGAACCCAGCAGGAATGGTCAGTTGGTATGATAGGTTTAACTCCAGTGGATGTTACGTAATAATAGAAGCCAAAGAAAAACATTATTTTCGGCGAATTTAATAATAGATTAATGTGAACAGGGTCACAAAATGGAAAGTAAATTGTGCCAATGTATTTCTTAGTTAAATCAACTATTGATGCCCTACCCGTATAATAATCATCAAGAACTTTAACCGATCATATTATGTCAATACTAAGATCCATGTTAAAGAAGTCGTGACTCCGGCAGACTGGTTGCAGTATCATCGTCGATCCGTTTGAACAATGGTTAAAGAACGGCACTAAGATACCGACAGCCTTGGCATAAAGAGATATCTACGCCGTTTTAACACTTGACAAAATTCCTTACTAAACGATTTAACTCATTCAAATCTTGACTACTGTTTATCAGCTTCGGGATCCGAACGCTGCTTCTAACTTTTGTGGTAAGTAAATCCTAATGATATCTATGATACAGCATGCTCCTTGGGTTAAAAAAAGCACGTGAAAACAAACATCTTAAACCGACTTATATATCAAGTGAAATCATACAAGAAATATATAAAAGACGAACAGTTGCGTAAGATAATGACGAAGCACAGTTTAGAAACAGAGAAACAAAGTTAATTCCATGAAAAGAAAGGCTTAAAAAAAAATACTTCAAGAATTGGTTTCTTCCTACACCAAATTGCAAATGCACCATTTGGCAAGCAATAAACCTTTTACCAGAAAAACTCAACGCACTAAATACAGAATCAATAAATGAACTCCAACCAGATGATGTTGAACCTTCATGTTTCACAAATATAACAAGTAAAGATTATCACAATGAGAAACAAACGGAAAACAACTGGAAGCTTTAGCACAGTTCTGCCTATACCAAAAAATATTTCGTCAACATTTGCATCACATCAGTATCGTATCAGTAATGAAATAGCCAATTGATACACAATTTAAAACAGCAAGGTCTAGAGATTGGGATGGTTAGAGCAGCAAAATCCTAAAAGTCGCCTCACCAGTATTGTCATACATGACGTTCTTTACAATCTCGTGTCTTGATACGCAACAGTTCTGAGAAATTCAAACAGGCTATAAAGTGATACCACTGTACAAATCGGGTGATAATACCACTGTCCTTAAAACTACCGACCTATATCTAATTATCGCTTTCTGCAAAACCTCTGGAGAGCATATCAAATCCACTTATATCACATCTTAATCGTTATGATTACTTCATCGAAAATCAATCTGGATCGAGAAAAATCGCTCGGCCACACAACTTGACATAAAACTCATAGACAAAGTCATTCTAAAATTAACAATAACGAAGTACTGGGATTCTCTTTGTCGATTTGCGAAATTGCGTCGACGTTATCAAACCACTCTCTTCTATCTTAAAAAACTTAAGTACTACAAAATATCAAGTGATAGCCCTTAACATTTTACATTCCCCCTTACTAAATCGGCAACAGCTGTTTCAAATTGGTTTAAAAGCTATCAAGTAATCCCAGTACATTTGGTGTTCCTCAGGGGATCTGTTTGGGACCTCTTGTTTTCTTTTGTATGTAAACGCATTCTGCCTCTTATGTTACAATGTCATTCTGAAATGGTTTGATGGACGATACTTCCTTGCACTTCAAACAGTAATAACCAAACTGAACAGTTACAATCTTCAAGCTGACGTAATAATCTAGTAGAATCGGACTTGAACAGAATAACATGTCACTTCAAACACTGAAAAGACCAAGTATGTATGAACTACTCGGCAAAAGCGACAAAAAATGACTTATCCATTTCCACCGTTGTACGTGTTGCAAGGGCCAACATAATTGAAGACGTGCGTCCCATTAAAGTTTTAGGGTATCACTGTGATAATAACTACTGGCGTCAGACATATCATCTAAACTGGGTTAAATGTATATCAAAAAAAAGATTATCATGACAAAAAAATAAAAAAACTTTTTAAATCTTCAGTCACGTAAAATATTTTCCCATGCTCACATTATGTCTCACATTAATAACTCATCAACCCTTTGGGACAGTACTAGTGAAGCTAAACTAAAACATATAAGTCGGTTACATAAACAAGCTGTGAAACTAATACTGATGAAATCAAGCACCCTAACAGCTAATGATAACAATAAATTAAACATTTTGCCACTAAAAGACAGACTTCTCTTCAACAAATACATCTGCATGTTTAGTGTGGTAAAAGGAGTCGCTCCCCCAAAAATTATCAAGACTTTTGTTATAAACCCAAATAGACACACCCACAAGCTTTCTTTCCCCAGACCACGAAATAATGTTACAAAACTAGTTTTGTTTACTCAGGGGACACATCATGGAATAATCTGTCTTTTTCTCTAAAATTGTGTCCTTCAAAACAAACGTTCAAAAAAGCACTTATAAAGAATATGCTTGATGCTTTGTAAAAAATACCAGATGTGAATATGAGAATGAGTGCCTAAGGCGCTATTGTTGTTGTTGTAAATTGTTTTGTGCTTGTGCCGCCTTGCTCTCGTAGAGGAGGAAACATTACAGGTGCGTGTAAATTCATGTATTGTTTTCGTTGGTCTTTGATATTGAATCATTTCACTTCCTTCTGCGCTGTAAATGTAAGCTGTGTTCGTTTTCTGTTTTTGTTTCCCACTGAGTTGTGCTTTTGTTCGGATATTTCTTATTCTTTCTCATGTCCGAGTAAAAACTCATGACTCTATCTCCTCTGTCTCTCTCTATCTATCTTCTTCTCTCTCTCTCTCTATGTCTCGCTCTCTCTCTTCTCTTCTCTCTCTCTCTCTCTCCTATCCTCTCTCTCTCTCTCTCTCTGCCTCTCGCTCTCTTCTTATCTCTCGATTCTGGTGTCTGTTGTTTCTCTGTCTCCTTGTCTCAGTCATTAATACCTTTTCCCCAACTCCCTCTTCCTCTTTCCTTTTATTTTACCACAATGATTAATTTTGTCCATATGTATATTATGATCTTTGTATTGTGCTTGTATGAAGTGTATGTATTTTCCCCATGATTTTTGATTGTGGTTGATTTTTTTTTTTTCAGTTTATGTTATTTTATGTATTTACGTTAATTATTTTTCTTATTAATCTATGACGACAAGGATGTTAAAAAAAAGCTTTATCAAGCTTATTCTTTTATCGTCAATAAAGATCATTTTGACTTTGACTTGACTTGACTGTGACACTATAAATATTATTACACTAACAATAGTGACAGCCAAGCAGTAGACAACACAATGTCAACCCAATCAGGCCCGCACGCAGGTTTGGTCCTTCTCTCCCTCCAGTGATCAATCTGAAACACAGACATACACCAATCTGACCGTTAGAAACTGCGCAAATACACGTACGCACGCGCGCGCGCGCGTGACGCACCTGTATATAAGCACGCATCGCTTAAATTGCACACGCACATATTAGGTATTTATTCACATAATAAGCCGCACCAATTTATAAGCTGCAGAGAAAATTAATATCATGCACAAAGCATGGATAAATATAGAAATTCTCCTACCATTTTCCATAAGTATTCAATCTATTTGTGTGATTGTATGTAAACATAAGCGCATTTGCGTGTCTATTGAATTACCAAAAACCAGTTTTGTTTGCGAGTCTAAAGAAGCTCAAAATTTGGCAGAAAATTTTGGCCAGAAACAGTGTTTAATCATACAGATAAAAGTCATGGTTTGGAAGATATCCACAGATAAGCCGCATCAAAATCTATAACAACCTATAAGCCGCACTGGGCCAAGGTTGAGGAAAAAAGAGAGCACGCATGATAGTCCGCATTTTACGGTAAGTTTCCATTTGTTTTGCTAATTCGTTTTCTGAGATAAAACCGGACACACAACAATCTGATGTTTAGAAAACGACAAAGTACTGTATTTTTCTGACTCATGAGGCTGATATTTTTTTCTCAAATTTCGACCTATAATTCACTAATAAACAAGGGTCTGGGACTGTGCCAGTGACACAAAATCGTGAGAAGAGAGGCAATCGATTGCCGTGTTCTAGTTCAGTTTGCTGTGAAGTCATTTAACATCAGGCGATTTTAAGTAGTAATGACATTCTACCGATTACGCACAAATACTCACGTTTAAAATACTTCAAAATCCCTACACATCATAGTGACTGGACACCGTGCCGTGTAAGATGCCACAACCCTTCAATTTGAATGAAAAAAGACATCGTTGTAGACGCTTAAAAAATGCAAAGACCTCTACCAGATTTGTTCCAGTCAATACTATTCCGAAAGTTCTCTTTGGAACACAACACCAACCGGAAGTAAAACAAACAACAGAAGTTTCGAATAATAAAATGTATGGCATAGCCTAGAACTTCTTCGTTTTTGATTTGCAACCAATAATGGCGGTGGGTTGGTTGGTAACTAGTTTACAGGACGCGTATGGGCTTCAAAAATTGATTTTCTTTTGTGAGGTGGTCTATCGAGCTTATAAACGAGGGCGCCTTTTCTTGGACTTTTTTTTTTTTTGAAAATTAGCTCATTTTCTGCCTCCCAATATATACAGAAAGTCTTATCTAATCTTATGCTGTGGAAAATTGATCAGTGTGAGTTCTGTGTTTGAATAAATGTTTTCTTCTTTGTCATTTTCAGAAGAGAGATAGAAGAGAGATTTACATTTTGAACCCCCACTGATCAAGAAAAAAATAAATGATTTTGTTAGGAGAAAACATTTGGAAAACCCTCCCTTTCAAGAGAGGAACGAGGAGGTGGAAGAGAGAGAGGGGACGAGATGCACAGATGACCTGAGAGTGAAAGGAGGAGCTGTGGAAAAGAAAACAAAACACCAGGCGAGAAGCAGAAACACACACAGGACGAAGTGAGGAGAGGAAATTGAGTTTATTGTAAATTTTACATTTAGGAGAATGCTGTGAATTTCAAGATGGGATAGAACATTCTTGGAGATTTCTTTGGATGCGGAGAGAGAATCGGGGAGAGAGAACGGCGGAGATGGTTAGATTTCAGAGGACGGGAGAACAGAGTGAGAAAGGAGGGAGATATGAGAGAGAGGGGTAGAGGGGAGATGGGTGAGGAAAACAGAGAGGGGGATGAGTTACGTAGATTTAGTGATCGAGAGCGTATTTAGGGAGAGGGAGGGTAGTCCAGAGAGAGAGATGACTTCTTAGAGGCGAGACACCAATGAGAGAAGAGGATTGGAGGAAATAGAGAGAGAGAGGAGAAGGAGAGGAAGATGAATGGCGAGGATACAGAGACACACAGAGACAGAGGGGAGTGTGAGAGGAAGGAGGAGAAGAGGGCGGAGAGCACAAACAAGGAGTGACAAACTGAGAGAGTGGAGAGAGGATGGACGTAGAGACACGCAAGCAAGCAAGAGAGCATGAGCGAGCAGAGGCAGGGAAGAAGGACACACACAGAGAGAGGAGAGGAGCTCTCTCTCTCTCTCTCTCTATCTCTCTCTCTCCTCTCTCTCTCTCTCTCTCTCTCTAGTCGTTGAGATTCAGATATGCTGAGAAGAAGAGGGAGATTGATCAATGTTTAATGAGAGCGCTTGACGGAGGAACGGGGACAGACGATCCCAATTGATTTTTTTGTTTTTTTGTTATTTCCATGTGTTTTTTTTTTTGGAGGGTTTGTTGGGGGGGGGGAGAACGGGGGGAGGAAGAGGGGTGAAAAAGACGTGAGGAGAGAGACTCAGGACTGATGAGGATGTCATATGAGAGAAGCGATGATTGCAGATCGGAGAGAATGAGATGAGAGCGAGGGGAGAGGTGGACGTTGAATCTTTGAGAGGTGTGAAGGAACGGAGCGCGAGCGAGATTGAGTTGCGGAGGACGGAAGCGGTGATGTAGCAAGTAGGAGAGGCTAGAGACACGAGATGAGATGCCCGAGATGGAATGCAGGACCCCCCCCAGCCGAGTAGAGATATGAGGAGATTGATGGAAGTACGACCCGAGAATGGGAGCGGGGAGAGATCTCCCCCGAGATCGTGACGATGGAGACGAAGATGAACGATCATCCGAAGGAATTCGAGAGATGTGGGAGGAGAGAGGTGACGCATGTGGCGGACGAGAGTGAGAGAGAGAGAGAGAGAGAGGCAAGAGGAGGAACTAGAGAGAAAGGGGATGGTGAGAGGGAATTGGAGGACTAGTATAGCGGAGGAGCGATCGCAGGCGGAGGAGAGATTTGATCATAGACGAGAGCGTACCAAGGACATGCGGAGAGACTGAGGCCAGACCCGAGCCCGCGACAGCGGGGGGGCAGGAGAACCGTTGCGGCGGTCTATTTTTTACATTTTACTCACTATGTCCAATCATGATCAACCCCCATCCCCTTTGGGCGTCTTGTCCAATAATTTTAAAATCTGTAAAACCAGAATGTTTTCTCTCTGAGCAGAAGCACCTTTCGTAACTTTTTATAGCTTTTGGGAAAACCTTTAAAACTATTTATCCTATTTTATGCTCATTGAAAGAAGCACCGCATAGTCGTCGTGTCTTTTGTAGTGTCTGTATTACGTATGTTTTATTATTTTGTAGCCTTGCGAGAGGAGGAGGTATGTGCTCTGTTCAGTGAGGAGAGATATGATTTGCGTGACGGACTCCAGATATGAGCCCCTTTATGTTACATCCGCGAGTATTTTTTTTAGCTCTGATGGAAGAGAGCGTGACCGATTTTGTCGAGATGTGCAGACAATTTTGGACCGACAGACCCGATAGAGAGACAAGACCGACGGATGAGAGTGAATGAGATGAGACGATGGGTGAGGGAGCGAAACGGGATTAGCCGCAATGAGTGGGTAATGCAATAGAGAGACGTGTTTTGGTTTTTTGGTTTTGAGGTGTTGTCGGGTTAATTGCACAGGAAGATCGAGGGAAGAGGAGACGGATGTAGACACCCTCGATCGAGAATAGACGTATCGACGATGCACGCTTCGACGAGCCGAACAGTGCGCTCGACGCCAGCCTGATTGCGTCGGGAACGCGGAGCGCGAGGGGAGTGGGTGGACCGAGTCGGACCGAAGGAGAGGAGAGGACTTCGGGAGACTTGGCTCGTGACGGATGCGAGGATAGGAAGAGATACACAACTGTTCACGCGTCCTCATAGGAGATGGGCATCGAGATGGCTAGGAGGAGGGAGTTGGTGTCACTGGGCGGGCGGATTGAAGATGGCTTAGCGCTTGCGGCCTGAGGCGCGAGGTAGCCGGATTTGACTACCCATGACTGGGACGAGAACTTTGATCTTGTTTGAGCTTAGGACGGGTTCGACGGATGAGACCCGATTGTGAGATTTAACGTGGTGTGATGCAACGTGGTGACAGCCCTGAAATCGCCTTTGTTGTCGACAGGGCTATGATTTTAATCTTAATCTTAACATTTTCAGAACATTATTATTTTCTTCATTTTACATAAGATTTTCATAGGAGATTTTTTACTATTGCTGGTTTAACTTAGTGCTGATTTGCTTTGATTGTGGATTTTCGAGAGGGGGAGCTGGTGAAAGAAGACACAATTCTCTTGTAGAATGTCTTCTTGCTAAAGATGAGGAAACGAGGGGTCGATCGAAATTGAAGATAGTGGATGCAAACTGATGGATTGAACTTCACGAGATCGAGGACAGCTGTCTTTCGAAGGAGGCACTTGGAGGCTCCCCCAGATGATGAGAAAAAATAAATCGTACACCACACCACACACACACACACACCCACCACACACACCACACGACACCAGGACACAGACTGACACACCACGACACCACACACACACCACACGATCGAGGAGAGAGAGAGAGAGGAATGAGAAGAAGAGAGAGTTTCGAGGGAAGATTTGGACGAGAGAGAGAGAGGAGAAGAGAGATGAGAAAACTCGGAACTTGACTGATTACTAGGCCATAGCCCCTTCCATGGAGCGAACACAATGAACATTAAGAAAATGCAACAAATAATTGACAACATCCACATTAAATAAAGAATAAAATGTGCTGTCAGCATTTACAACAAGGAACAATTGTCTTAAGAAGCCATATATTATTTTAGTTTAAACTGTCTATGAAGTTCTGTCTTATCTTAAAAGTGGCAGCAAAAATTTAGCTGATACTATTTTATCTTTATCATCACATGAAAAAAATCCAAGCATGTTGTTCATCTAAATGTTCACTAGATCTGCAAGTTACTTGGTGTTGTTCTCTAATTTGGTTATATAAAGGACTTTGGAACAAGAAATGAACTTCATTTTCCTGTACATTTTTTCACACAGGACAAGCAGCATTCTCTGGCGTTATTGAGAAACGGTGTCTACGTACGTTTATTTGGGACACGCCCGTTTTAAACTGTACCAGAATATGTATAAAAGATTCTACATATAATACACTGATATATTTTTCTCGTTGGAACAAGGTTTTAATGTTGCCATATTGGGATAATCTAGGACTAGAATCAATATGATTTCGCCAGTTAAAGCAAACATTACTATACATTCTCAATTTCGCGTGCAAACACACAAACAGGAATACACTTTTAGAGACCATTGCCCAGCCAGCAAACTTTGCACAATAAATGTATAGAATAATTCATGTCAAAATAAGTCAACTAAGAAAACATTAGAATCTTCATATAAAGAAAACATTAGAATCTTCATATAAACCATCCACAAAAACGTTTAGTAATTCTCAATAACAGGCCCAGTTAAAATGTAGGACACCTAAGACATCACTGAATACTTAACAAAGAAGTGTCTGAAATAGATGATGATAAGCATGAGCCTTCAGAAGAACTTCTACGTTTCTCCCTAGAGGGCATAGTATCAGTTAAGGACCCGTCAACATCTGGAGCAGTGACCATTACCGTTTATAAGTCGTGTTCAATACTATTCAGGCCAGGGTCTTTAGTTTGGTGATCCAGAGCTGTTCCCTTTGAAGCCTAGACTGGAGATTCTCATTGTTAACACTCTCTATTACTACACAGTTTTAGGTTTGCTTAAAGAGTGGCCTGGGGAGTTAAAATGGTCTTAGCTACCAGGGTACCTGTATTCTTTTTTACGTTCGATCTGTGCAAGTAAAACCTTTTCTGTAGTGACTTTTTCGTCTCTCCTACGTACTGTGAGTACTGGCATTGGTTACAGAATAAGAGGTATATGATGTTGGTGCTCTCACAGTTGTATCTTTCTCTGATAGTAAATATATCATTAGTTCTAGCACTGCTAAAATGGATCGTCTCGTGTAAATGCTCTGAGCAGACAACGCATTTTTTCATGCATTTGTAGTTGCCTGATGCTGCATTACTAGCTGAGAGAGGGGGCAAGGCCGAAGGCATTAGCATATTCTTCAGAGATTTGCAGTTTCTTTCCCCGACTATTGGCTCGATGGGCATAGTTTTCTGCATTTTGGTACTAGTGTGCAAAACTGGTAGTTTCTCTTTCAGCCATCTTCTCAAAAGTTTTTTTTTTTAAATTGTGGGTGATGACTACCCGTACGCAGCTAGTGTTCGGCTTAGGCTTGTAGCTGAGTGTTGAGGATCTAGAGATCTTTTCGGCTTTAGCTTTGGCTTCCAAAAGAAGGGGAAGGGGGTAATCTCGCTTCTGAAAGTGCTCTAGCATGTTACTGCAGTTCGCGGTAAAGTCCTCACATTTAGAACAGAGCCGACGTAAGCGCAAAAACTGGCTAAAGGGCACATGCTTGATGCAATGACGCGATGGTACGATCTAAAATGTAAGTAAGCGTTGCTGTCGGTTTCTTTGGTATAAAGTACGAGATGCGGACCGATGAACAATAGCAGATAGGCCCAAATCCTAGTAAATGATCTTATTCATACACTTAATATAAGTGGTACGTCATTCCAAAGACACTCGGGTCATTCATATGCATAGAATAATTCGTAGTGATCAACTTTTGGAGCAACTTTATTGAAGTTTCAGTAAAAGAAAAAACTTCCAGAAGAAAGCATTTGGTTAAAATGAACACTGTACTGCATGAATTGTAGAAAGCATGAACACTGCATGAGCAAATGTCCACAAGGGCCGCATCGTGGTCTTGCTGAAGGTGCTGTAGATGTACGATAGTCATGCAGATATAGTTTTCCTTAGCCACGAACACGCACGCACAGACAACGTCTGAGTGGTGACTCAATGTACTCCGAGTTTGAATGATATATTTTCGCCTCTCCTTTCAGTAAAAGGTCGGTTTTTTAAAAAAAGTGCAGAATTGGCAGCATGCAAAGCGCGACCTCTCTGATATATTCCATTGCGCGACGTTTTCACCCCCCCCCCGAAAGAGCGAATGCACTGACAGAAAGGGAGCCAATCGTGACTGACAGAAGAGCGAAATGTCACTGACAAAAAGGCGAGTAGGCCGTTGAGGATTGGGATGGGGCAAGAAGTACCTTACAAGAAAAAAAGTGTCAAGAAAATAGAGAGAGAGAGCAAACACACCACACACGCACGCCGCACGCGCACGCGCGCCGTTGAATGTAATTAATTAAATAAAGGTCTCTGTAAAAACATCAAATAGAATGAAAGCAACGTTAGTACCAAATGTGAGCATATATGATCGTTGACAGACAGTCATTGATGGACGTCGCAAGCGAACGAGTTTGAACTCAGCAGCAGGAAGAGACAAAGTCAAAGAACGCCTCAACCTACCGGTCAAGTTCACTGTTGGTTGATCGATATTCTTCTGACAGGTCCCAAAAGCATGTATTCTCATTACCCCGGCCTGCACCGAGATGAATGAAAAACCTTGATTGAAACATCCGGCCAGACAACTTTGGCAGCAGAAGAATGGGTCGCTCTCTCAAAATCCAGTGGACTTTCGTATCGTCAGGTTCGTTCCTGGTGAGCCAAATGTTCTGAAATGATAGAAACAGCTTACGTCAGACCCTTCTGTTTTTGAAGGCAAGATACAGAACACGCACTGCACCGTACTGTACCGCATTTCAACGCCTGGAACGTGTGAAAATCTGTTCAAAGTGTCTTTTTGGGACGCGTTTTGAACGTCCCGTCGCAAAGATAACAGAATCGTCATCGACCAGAGTAACAACAAAGTTGATGCCGGTTAAAAAATATGGATGATCCGTGATCTCGTCGATTGACAAAAAAGAATGTTTTCACCTCTGCGGCGTGTCCGCCTGGTTCTCTCTGAGGCTTAGCGTATGCCTTTGTCTGTTCTAGCGGATCTTCGGAATCGTTTCCGTACGTTGATGATCACATGCCTTCTTCTACAGTCTCTCCATGTATTCGCATGGGATTCGCGTCCGCATCCTCCTGGTTTAACACTGCTCCGGTTCTTTAGACTCAGTAGTGTTTGCTGCTACTTTCAAACAGTTACTTACAACCTCTCTTTTTGCTTTTGACGGAAGTTTTAACTGCATGTCTCTTCTCGGTTTGTGGTTCATGTATTAACGTGGGAGTTATGGAGATTTTGCTAAGAATTGTAGCCTGCCTGTCTGCTTTTGCATCTCGCTGGGCCAATTCCTGTTTGCAGCTTCTACACAAATTTGCCGGGCAGATTGTTTGTTCACCCGAAAGGGTAAATCCATTCAGCAGTAGTGAAGGTTTCCTTTGTTGGTCTGTCTGTATAACAAGCGCGAATCGCAATAGTTGTGGCATGCGTCTATGTACCACTCCAATCATGAGTTACCTCCCGGCTTTCAATAATTTAATCTGTAAACAGAATGTTATCGTCTGAACCATTCGTAACTTTTTTATATCTTGTTTGGAAAACATTTAAAACTATGTATACTACTATACTCACAAAAGCAAGAACGCATACTCGTCGGGTTCGTTGTAGTGTCTGTAGTACGTTTATGTTTATTATTGTACGCTTTAAAATCATCATTTTAACAGAGAGGCCAGAAGGTAGCCTCGATTTGAAAGTGGACAAAAATTTTTGTCAAAATGTGCGACAATTTTGGACCGAAAACCGACAGGAACCGACAAAAGTGAGTTAAGGTTCGTGGTTGGAGCCCCAAACAACAAAGTCAACATCGGTAACGTCGCTTGCAGCTTCTCAATGCCATCCTAGATTCGTGATGCGTGTGACCCCCCCGTCAAAACATTCTGTTTCTCCAAATTGTATCTTTCTTTTGCACGTTAAGCACGAACCAAAAGCGAAAGAGGTGCCCGGGTCTAGAGTAGCTCACTGAGCGTATTTGTTAAACGTGCGTGAATGCTTGCATCACACCAACACGCACGCACGCACGCCACACACGCACATCACATTTTTGCCCCCTGGACGTTTTATCTCTGTAACCCTTCTGTGGTCTAAAACTGTGGTGAGATTTCGTGACCTCTCTCCAGAAAGTGCGACTCTTGAAAATTCCGCTCTTTTGTATTACTGTTCGCTCTTTTCGGGAATCTGGTAGTTCGACGCATTTCGTCTCGCGATTTCTGGAATAGTAGCGCTTTCCGATTGACTCTGGGCAGAATTAGACGTGCGATGCGTGTTGTGCAATCGTTATTTACATAACTACAGTACACTCGAATATTGAAAGAAATATTCTTACCTGCATAGATAATTAATATACTTCAAAAAATACAAAAACTAATTTCTGTAGACTTGTTTGCTTTGATACTTTTTGAATACATTTGTTTGTTAGTAGAGCATGAATGCTTTAAACATCTGCCAATTTTGCCCATGTTTAATATATATGTTGTAATCTTCTAAACAGGAATGTTTTACAAACACCAAGTCTAAACAAGTGCCAACGCCGTGCGGTTGTCAAAAGTCCCCTCGCACGGCATATCCCCGAGCTACCCGAAACGGAATGGTCGGTAGCTACAAATAATACAAACGCATCAAAAACCAGCACGTAAATAAATAAAAACGCATCACAAACAGCACGCAACTGATAGTTTTTTTATACATAGCATTGGGTTCGGACCCGTATTTGTGTCTGAGTTTCCGTTCGTTCATGAGGTTAAGAAGAGTGACTCGCAATCAGACTCTAAAAAACTACGTGAACTAGCACCACTACATGCACCTCTCTTCTACCAGTGTATTGGTGATCTCCTTCGTTACTTAAATCCACATCAATGAAATCTCTATGTTTCAGGCCGCTTTCCAACTCCATTTTTAAGAGGCGCAGTTCGTCAAAACTCTCTAAAGAAGTATATGTCTCGAATCCTGAAAATCAAAGAACATAGGCTGTCTCTAATCACTTCATCTCCTCTCTTAAGCTACGGAAAGGTGGCTCTCTTAAACAGCGTTTGACCATCTTCTAGGTAAAACGAACTTTTCATCCAAACCAGTCTGCTTATCGAGCAGGTCACAGTACTGAGACAGCCCTCTAAAGTAACGAACGACCTGTCACAGGCCTTGGCTGAAAACAAGGTTTATCCCTACTCTCTCCTGATCTTTCTGCAGCGCTAGACATATCCCCACCTGACCACTCACTCCCCCATTTTCTAGATTCAAAACTCCTTTGGTCTATACTGGGCTGTTCTTTCCTGGGTTTCCTCAGACCGCTTCTGATCGCACACAGACAGTTGTTGTCAATGTGTCTTCATCTCTTCCAAAAGGTCTCGTTCGGTGGTGCCCCCAAGGTTCTAGTGTAGGCAATACCCTTTTGTACCTTTTACCTAACCTCCCTCAGCCTCATCAACCAGCATTCTTATTATTACATCATAGCTTTTCTGTACGACATAACTTTACATTTCTGCACAACCTGAGTAATGGATTATATGATTATTCTTCTACAGTTGTGGCATCTCTGCTGTAAAAACAAGATGTTTTACAAACAAACGCAACTAAATTGCTGAAAAGCCAGACGGATGAGTGTCTTGTAGACTTCTAAACCAAACAATTAAAAACTCAGGTTTCTCCAAGGTTACGGGCTCGACATTGATGGCGCTGAGATCAAGCTATCGCAATCGTCCGCAACTTCCTAGGTGTTACTTTGGACCAAAAACCTTTCTTTCAAACAGGGCATGTTTCCAATGTTGCAAGGCTTTGCTATCTAGAACTTCGAAGACTTAGTTCCATCCGCCCGGTTTACATCTCTCAAGATGCTTGAAGACCTCTAGTATGGCTTTTGTCCTGTCTGGCCTGATACTGTACCTCATTCTTGCTGGCTGTCCATCAAATCGCATCTTAAGTCAAACGGCGTCCAGAATAATGCTGCTCCCGTCTGCATTTCTCGCTCCCCTAGGTTACGATCACTATCACTCCGTTTTCTTCGTTCAACTACATGGCGCTCCCATGTTCAATCCACGTATTGACTACAAAATCTCCTCCTTTGTCTTCAAGTCACTGAAGGACTCAAGCTCCCGTATCTCTCTGTCTTCTTCATTCACTATGGCCAGCTCGCCAAAACTACGCTCGTCTTCGCGATTATCGTATCTTTCCATCCTCCATCGTCTCAAATACTTGCTCGGCACTAAACGTTATTTTTCTTGTCAAGCACCACTCTGTGGATATCTCTGCCTTCTCCTCTCGACACTTTCAAACTCAGTACCCTATTCAAAACTCTCTGTTTAAAACCCATCTTTGTCTGCATGCGCCCTTAAAGGCCACCTTAGCCCGCCCGAACCAATTCGGCGAACAGGGTGTGTGCCGAACGAGCGAAGCAATAAGGTCTTTTCATTTTCGCCCCGAATCCATCGTTCGGTACGAACCACGTGGTTTTGCTCCCTAATCTAACCCGGAAAACACGAAAAACTCAGTGCGCACAGTGACATTGACCCCAACGTATAGGCGGCTCAAAGACTTCGTCAGTAGAAAACATGTAGGCTAGGCTAAGCCTAGAAAAATACCCCACCCGCCCTTACATTTGGCATCTGTCTATAGGAAAGAAAAAACCTAGAAGTAACTTTTGTTCTTAAGGGGAAGCAAAGCATTGGATTATCTTATATAATAAAATGATGTGACGAGACAGCATCGAGAACAGGCTTTTGGTAAAATACAGGTGGGGTCAATGCCTAGGGCCGTGACATCATTTTTTATGTCATACATCAGTGGGCGCGTGTTTGTGTGTGCGAAGTTTTGTGGTTGTGTGTGTTTGTGTGCGCATGTTTGTGTTGGTGGCGCGTGTGATGCGTCATGTAGGCCCCTATACGTGACGCGCATGCAGTGGTGTGTTGTAGGTGTTGCGTGTGGTGTGTGTGTGTGTGTGTGTGGTGTGTGGTGTGTGCG
Organism: Phymorhynchus buccinoides; assembly: GCA_017654935.2. Lineage (NCBI taxonomy): Eukaryota > Metazoa > Mollusca > Gastropoda > Neogastropoda > Raphitomidae > Phymorhynchus > Phymorhynchus buccinoides. The sequence continues at coordinate 27,528 of JAGGCT020000042.1, read as the reverse complement.
TGTGCGTGTGCTTGTGTGGTGTGCGTGTGCTGTGCCGGGTGTGAATGTATGTGTGGATTCATGTTGTATTTCATGCTTGCTGGGAACTGTCTGACAATTGCATTACGTGTTATTAGCCTAGTAGTAGTAGTCGTATGTAGCAGTGTCACAAGTAGTTGTTGTTGATTAATAGTGCATTGTTGTCGCTGTTGTTATTGGATTTCGTTTCATGTTTTTTATTCATTTCACTTTTTGTAAAAAGCGCCCGGTAACCCTCACATAGTAGGATGGGCCGCTTAACAATATTTTCCTAATTAGGACTTATTTGTGTGGAATGGTTTAATGAAAGAGTGGAGTGAGGGAAAGGAATATAGTATTTTGTTTCAGACTTAGGGGATGTGCACATTACATGCAGTATAACCTCATGCGCATATCTGAACATAAGTAAAAGAATGTAAGAAATACATTAGATTAAGAGGTGAGATAAGCACACGGGAACCACTGCACTTATCTCCATCTCGCTTATTTCTTACTTTCTTTTTTACTTGCGATGAGCGCATGAAGTTAAGATGCAATGTGCACATCCCCTAAAACGCATCAAAACACAGTGACTGTACACACTAATATATGTCAGCTTTCCTTTTTCGGTACTGAATGGACTGAAAAAAAACAACAAAACACCAACCACCACACACTATAACTCATCAGCAAGACAGCAATTACGTGTTCTCAAGTCATTCCGTCTCCTTGTGTGTGTAGTGGGGGGACGCGGGGGTGGGGGCGGGGGTCTGGTGGGCGGGGTCGTTCCTTATAAGGAGAGCTTACTAAGGGGGGTTTCACTTGTTAATCTACTTGAGTGATTGACCTTGAGTTCTCTTGCTTTGTTGAACTATCAGCAATCTTTCTGGATCTGCTTTCAAAATGCCTCAGTTACGGGATTTGTCATTAGAAGTGATTAGTAGTTAGTAATAAAATAATAAACTAATAACAATAATAATATTGAAAAATACATATAGCACAGATCCCACAGTGGGCTCTATCACTAACTACTAATGCGGGCGCATACAAATCATGACTTAAAAGTCAAGTTCTCATATAAAAAACACAGAATTAAAAAACATCGAAATAACAACATGAACCTGATAAAAATTTAAAATAGCATATCACCCCAAAGAAGGAGTTAAAAAAATCACACACACAAACACAGAAAGAGGAAAAAAATAAGCGGACGCGTAAATGTTAGGACAGGTGTATGTGATCCAAATATAAACATTTGGAGAACAATATATAATTTTACAGGTGATTTGTGACGCCAAACATGATCTTCATTTCATCGGTGTTTTTGGAAAAAGTGGACTGGCATCAAGGTCATTATTCATGATGTATGCATTGAACACATTCACCACTTCCCTACCATCCATAACCTGGATAAAGTAATACCTGTATCATCGTAAAATCTACAAACACATGGACACACTCACTGGACGCGATGCACATCCACACCAGCAGTCATGAATGTTAACATGGAAATTGTTTTGGAGACTGCGCGTTGTCACTGTGTGCAATAATGCTCTTGTCTTCATTAACTCAGACTACTTTTAGTAATTAGTGAAACATATGAGTGATCAAGACAGAAAAAACAGAATGAAAACAATTATTGACAATATATGTTATGTACAAGTGTTAATAAATGACACGTAACACACTCCATACATGGCAAAAAAATGAAATTAAGCAAGAAGCTGCAAGTAAAAATGCCAAATATGAGCTAAGTGACAGTGGACTAATATTGGTTTGTTATTACATGTATTGATAAAAGTCTTTGTATTAGTAAATGGTGGTCTGTGAATAACAACAAAGTTTGATTGAGAGGAGTGGCACAATGTTAGACGCTACATGTTTTAGTTTGACAGCTGACCGCCGTGCTGCATGTGCACACAAAGTGACGATGACGTGTTGGACAATGTGCATTGAATGGCGTAGCGCAATGTTTGAGGGCTGCCTGCTGTTGTGCACGCTGCGGTGTATGGTGTGCGCGCAATGTTTGAGGTGAATGTTGTTTGACGATGCGCGTCGTAGGTTGTGGCACAATGCTTGAGGATGCCTGTTGGTTGACCGCTGAACGTTGTCATGTGGGGACAATGTTTGAAGCTGCCGTTCGTTGACGACCCGCGAGTTGTAAGGTGTGGCAACAAGGTGTGACGCTGCATGTTGATTTGACGCTGCGCGTTTGTATGGTCCTTCTATGCACAAAGTTTTGACGCTGGACTCGTCGTTTGACGATGCACGTTGTATGGCGATGTACGGAGCAAATGTTTAGACTGCTGCTGTCGTTTGACGCATGCACAGTTGCATGGCGTGGCGCAAAGTTCGAAGACTGACCCGTTGTTTGACGCGCGCGAGTTTGGCCTTTTTATTGGTGTGGCGCAAGTTTGACACAATACCTGTTGTTTGACAGCTGCGGTTTGTTAATGTTACGTGGCGCAAATTTGGGACGTTGCCTGTTGTTGACGCTGAAACATTTTATGGCGTGGCGGCCAATATTTGACGACTGCCTGTTGTTTTGACGCTGAAACACCTGTATGGCGTGGCGCAATGTTTGACGCTGCCTAGTTGTTGATGCCTGCGATGTTGTATGGCTGGCGCAATGTTGAACGCACGTCGGTTTTGTTTCGAACGCTAGCATGCTTGTCAATGCGCACGCCGTGGCGCATGTTTGACGCTGCCTGTTCGTTTGACGCTGCGCGTTGTTGTATGGACGCTCATAGAGCAACTGGTTTGACAGCTGCGGTTGTTTGATGATGCGCGGTGTATGGCACTGCATTGTATTAGTCTTTGTAGTAGGTTTGTAATATGTCTGTCAAATGTTATCCAAGTAACATAGGCTGTCATATGACAGATAGCCCACACACACACACACACACACACACATCACACCACACACAGGCAGGACGAACAGACTATGACTGAAAAACATTAATCGCTTCGCCCGCGGCTCTGGTTAAAAAAAGGAAAAATATAAACTAATAAAGAATATCTTCTTCATTCTTCTTTTTAGGGCCCACGACCAATAATAAATCAGTAAATACGATACAGACAAAACAGAGACACAGACACACATAAGTTAAACACCAGTACACCCTTAAATGCACATAGGCCTAACAAGGATTTCCAGTGGTAGTACTATAAGTCAGTTCCAGGCACATACTTCTACAACCTACTTGCAACCAACGAATAGAATATAATTTTGTTTCTGCAGCTCGCTTAGCAGATTCAAGTATAGATCCTACATGTATATGCTTAAACACTTTAGCTTTAAGTCTGCGGGTATTAGTCAGTCACGATGACAAGAAATCTACACAACTTGAGTCCAAACATGGAAATGTGTCGACTTGTGTGTAGGCCCTACTTCCACTTGAAGACTGTGCCCTAGGCCTCACTCTTTTCTTTGCTTTACTTTCACAACCTAGCCAGGCACACAGCCTTTTCAGAAAAGGAAACGTATATATTGCGTCAGCTTCAATAAAATTCCAACAAGGCTACTTTCATTGGAAGCAAGAACATTTATCTTCAATATAATAAAGATGTGATGATGGACAGCATCGATATAAACACGAAAAAGTGCCGTTGCTCTTGGTTGTCAAGTGTTCCGCTGTTAGTGCTGATCGAGTAATACAACCTCTGTTCACAATAACTGAAAGTAAGCAGACTTGAGGTCGTTAAAATGCGAGGGTGACAAAACTACATCTTGAATGTCAGGATATAGAACTACATCTGGACGGCACAGAAAAGGAAAAAGGTAATCGGAAAGGAAAAAAACAATGGCGTGTTAGGATAGAATCAACTGATCTAAAATAAAGATCAGCGACAATTCTTGTCGTTCCTCCAAAGTATGAAGATTTCTCGTGTTCGGCCCGAACAAGAAAACTTGTTGCCAGCGACACGATTGTGAAGGAGATTCGGTCCCGAACGGATGTGTCGGCATGCATGTTCGGGGCCAATATAGGAAAAAACTACGTTCGGCCTGAACATTCTTTCGGGCGAAAAGAATTCGGGAGTACGTTTCGGGAAGTAAGCGGTGGCTTTGAATATTGATCAGTGTCTATCGGTATGTTGTGAACGTGAGGTGAAGATTGAATAGGCGGTATTGGCTGTGTTTTGTGGTGACGTGAGTGTTGTGAGTGTGGTAGGTGTGTGTGCGTGTGTGTGGTGTGTGTTGTGTGTGTGATGTGGGTCGCGTGTGGGTCTTGTGTGTGTGCTGTGTGTGTGGCGTGAGGGATCTGCTGTGTGTGTGTGAGAGCATGAATGTGTATGAATAATGTTGTGCTGCTTGTGTGTGTTTTGGTTTTTGTGGGTTGTGTGCACATTGCCTGTGTGTGGTTGGTGTGTGGGTGTGTGCTGTGTTTGTGTCTGTGTGTGTGGTGGGTGTATGTGTGTTAGTTGCGCGCGTACGTTTTGCTGTGAGGGGTGTTCGCTGCGATGTTGTGTTGGTGATGCGGTCAGCGTCAGCGCCTCGGTTGTGTGTGCCTTACGAATGGGGGTATGAACGAGTTGGCGTGCGATATCAAATGTGTGTGTCGATATGTGTGTGGTTGTTATGTGTCATGCGCGCGCGAAGTGGGCTGTGTGTGTATGTGTGGTGTGTGTGTGTGTGGGTGTGTGGTGTGTGTGTGGTGTAGTGAGAGAGAGAGTGGCTTGATATCGCCGCGGTGCCGGTTGGTGTCACTCTTGAATGCGTGTTATGGGTTGCTGTTGATGAATAATCGATTGTAAAGCGCTTTGGGCTCATCTGAGGTAAAGTGCTATTATAAATGTACTATTCTCATGTCTTATTATTATTATTTGAGCACGCGCGATCATGGCACACGAGCGCACAGAAAAATTTCATGACAACTTGTGTCTATAGGACCATTCATAGAAATGTTGTGAAAAAAACTGGCATTGCAATACATGGGCAAAACTTCGCGACGACATAGGAATCTGTTTGTTTCGGCGGTTGGAACCCCGTATGGCGCGGACCTTGACCTTAATGATAAAAAGAAATAATCAGTGGGAGCTTGCAGCTTGGGCAAACTAAGTAAAATTGATGATGATACACCTGAATAGTTTTGAGAAAAAGAGAACGAATAGCCAGACGAGGCAGCCAGCGGACGACACCGGGACGTGACGGGACGGACCAGACAAACAACAGGCTCCCCGACCGCGGCGTCGGGGACTAATAATGATAACCGCGGCGGTATGTTCCTCATGCGTCGCACAACATTGGTCGACACGATGAATAAGGAAAGACAAAGTCTTCGCTCATGCATGGATACATTCGGTGGATCAGCAGGGGAGGGACGCTTGCAGCAATTTGACTTTTCCTCAATAACAGAGCCTTTCGCTCGGGTGAAATGCAGCTTCCTCGGCCAACGGAGGAGAACGTGCAGCAAGGGTTGCACCCTGAAGCGCTGTGGTGCTGTCAGTGATGCCTGGAGCCTTATTCCCTAGGACAACCCGGCACAACTCTAATCAGCAGACAGGGTGAGGCGGGACATGGACCATGGTAGTGGCTGTACCTTTACCCCATCCCTTCTCCATCAGTCTGCCCTGCAACATCCCAACACGAGTCTTCTGCAAACAGGGGCTCCAGGAACGCATCAACTCTGCCTATTCCTCTCCTCCCTGGTTGCGGTATCTACATGGTCATTCTTTACTACAAATACGAAAAATTATATTAATCATCTTACAATCAAGTTCAGGAATAGGAGTCGTATCGAGTTCATTGTCAAAACCATCTCTATGTCTTCTCGAAGCATGAGCTGGGTGTCCAGCTTGCCTGTCCCTGATGATTGAATTTGAGAGGTGTTCTGTGTGTTCAGTCCTCTTCGCAGCACAGCAGATCCTGAAAACAGACACTGGGATGATCATTCGTCTGCGGGGCCTACTGTGCTGCTGGGCTATTCACCTGTTTGGAAGCATTCGTGGGAGTGTGACCTGGTCTTTGTAACCCTTACCGTACGCAGTGTCTCAATCCATACTACCCAGTAAATTTACTGCAACATCGAGAGCTGCAGTCCCGACGTTTTCACGGGATATCTTAATCAGTTACTATCTACCTGGAATCTTCAGTGATCATGTTGTAACCACACACCATTCTGACTTTATAAAGTGAGGAAAATAGGTCTAGGGAGGGGCCGACGTTCTGCCGCCACACTTTCATCACGTGCGAAATCGATCTAACGTCGCTATGCCACCGGAGTTTCGGTTGTTATGGACATCATCTCCACTTCCGGTGCTTGCTTAGGAATGGATGTCCGTTTGTCTAGAGTTTCAAATTTTTGTCAGGTCGGTACTTAAAACTTCTAACATCATGGTCAGCTGTTCGAGCTCCGTTCCCTACATCAAAGCCTCTGTCAATTTCTCTGCTGTACTGCTATTCTGGGATCCAAGGTTTAAGGAAGCAATGAAGGAACTCTGCTCAATGTATAAGCCGCTGAAACAAGAGCAGGGGTACGATTAGGAAAACTAGCGCGCCGTAAACAAAATAACACTACCGTGCGAAACTCTCCTACTTCTTGTAAGACTCCCTCTAGACAAACAAATATAATGTGACCCACGTTATTCGGAACCGATGTCCCCATTCATAGCGGACTACGAGTGTCCACTTCAACATGAAGACCGCCTCGCTATTATGACTTTACTGGGATGGTGTATTTCAAAGGTTTTAATATGGAGGTTCACTGTAAATTATGCTTTGAACCACAAAAAAATATGAGAGTTGCTCTTCTACCGAACATGAAGAAAGGTAGCTAATCTTACCAATGAGTTTTGTTTTGTAAAGGGAAACCAGATTCGCATCGATACGAAGAAGATACTAGTCACACATTACATTTTGTATTTATTAATAGGGTTGTGTGTGTGCTGTGTGGTGCTTGTGTGTGTCGTGTGTTTGGTTGTGATTGCGTGTGTGTGTGTGTGTGTGGTGTTGTGTGTGTGTGTTTTGTCTGTGTGACAATGTTTTTCGTCTTTCAAAATGTTAATGCATTATAAGGTGAACGTTATGGATTTAAACTGCAGTAATGCAAGTATTGGTTCCTTTTTAGTTTCAAATTAACGTGGAAACCAAGTTGTTATAAGTTTGCTAATGCTTTACAAAATCTGAAGTTTTCACATGAAATATTCAAATTCGAAAAACGTAACCATCGGATTGTATTTTCTTATTCAGTTAGTCAAGAGCTCATAATATGACTGTTCTTTCGCGAAGTCGTAATGACAGGACGTTTCTCCATGCATTCTCAATTAAGAATTATAATGGCCCATGACTTTTTTAATGGGGACATAAACACATACAGAGAGAGAAGAGACAAGTGACAGTTCTTATGTCACCATGAAAAGGTCTCATAACTAAGGCGTTGCGTAAGCAAAGTATGTCAGTACTACATAACAAATCAATAAGAATAGAAAACAAACATACGGAAAAAAGAAACATGATGTAGAAGTCTGAAGAAAGAAAATCATACATCCTTCTGCTATATAAGCACGCAAAAACATAACTTTTTGCTATCTTACCATCCTCTCTTCTCTTCTCTCCTCACTCTCCCCTTTCAAAGAGGAGAGAGAGAGAGGAAGAGAGATGACGAGATGACAAGAGAGAGAGAGAGAGAGAGAGAAGAGAGAGAACTGAGAGAAGTGAGAGAGAGAGAGACGAAGAAGGAGAAGAGAGAAGCCAAAAAAAAAAAAAAAGAGAAAGACGGAAAGACAAAGAAGCATAAAAAGAAGAAAGAAACATTTCTAGGGAAAAAGAACCACACACACACAAAATCAACACAACTCGGCAACATTGTCAAAGCATCCTCTATCTCATGATACCCCAGCCCTGTCTTTTGTTTCTCAGACAACTAGACTTACCAGGCATATTCCTTTTGACCTGATGCTATCATGCAAGTTTTATTTAACCCTTTCACCTGCCAAAGTCGCATTTTTGAACAAATGATTTAACACCCATGTCACTAAAAGGCATAACAACAGGGATGATGTTATCCAACGACCCAATTTCTCTTTTAATCTTGTGGAGGTAAGGATATGGCCTAATTTAAAGTCGCAGAGGACCGAGAATCCCCAATATTCAGACTTTTTGTCTCTTACCCAGAAGTGTGTAACGGAAACTTAACTACTGGAAAAACATGGCTGGCGGCGAAAAAGCGGCTAAAATTGTCTACATGATGCATAGTGATGTCTACACGTAAACAGCTTATCGCAGAATGCAGAATGATAAAACAAAACATGTTACCGACAAAATCGCTTCATAATAGAAGCATAGATATGGTTCTGAAGATCTCTGTTGTTCTCAGGTAATTTACGCATCGGAAAGCTGTGGCCAGTGATCGTTGACATCCCCCCCCCCCTGCAAGCTCGGTCCCCCCCCCCCCCCCCCCTCCCACCCCAACCCCCCCCACCCGCACCCACCCCACCCCCCACCCACAAACCCACACCCCCCCACCCCCCCCCCCCACACGTTCGCACGATCCGATTTGCGCAGAAAAAGAATACGGGTCACAAGATAGAAGTCAAGCCCAACTGACGCACCACGATTAAGTCCCTTGTTTTTGTTTCTGGTAGCTGTGACCCACATACATATGTTCCCAACTTCAAATTGAGGCTGCTCGTTAAAAGACGTTTCGGTGTGAATTTGGGGGCATTTTAGATGGAGTAGACCTGGTCAAAAAACATATTTATTTCCAGCTATAAGAGGAAAACCCGTGATTTTGAAGATTTAATTAATCTATACTTGTAGCAGGTTACCACTCGTCGAGAGGTTTAACGAGCGTGGTTACTGCTACACTATTTGTAGTTGCTAAAAGAAAATCGGAACTTTACTGGTGTTGCACGTCCCTCGGGGCATTGCTCACTAGCTATGTTCCCCACATCTTTGTATTTACAAATGTCTCTCCATATGTTGTCTGCCAGACGATGAGTGGACGTTTAAAACACCATTTTCATTCATCACCCGTGATTGAACGTGATATGGTGGGTCTTAAGAGTAGAACCCGAATTAAAACTAAAAAGTACAAAGCATCAGTGAATGCGATCAATCGTTCCGCACGATAGTACCTAGCCAAACACAACCCAGGACAACGTAGATGATGGTCGTATTGCACTGAATGTTTGTCAACGGTGGGTCCGACCTCGAGAACATCACAGAGCGGTAGACCGCACTCAACAGATTCCCACCTTTTCCTTCTTTTTTTTGGGTCTGGATCAGATTGTTAAAACGAACCTGGTAGAAAGGTAATGGAGATAGGAAAAAGTTTGAAGATTGGACCAGGACAGTCCTAGAATGACCCCACCTCGTTGCCGTGTGCTCCTTAACGCAACTGCGTAAATATAATATTCATGAAACATTCCGGATTCTACTTTGTTTTTATCGTCTCTCCTTGACAAATTAGTCAGCTGATACAACGCGTCTAGTGCAGGGCAACAAGAATAGTTATTCCGTTATTGTAGAAGTAGACCAAGTCCAAGCAAGATAGTCAAGTCATGAGGCAGTGCGTAAAAGCGTGTGTCATGCCGTCTTTGTCGTTTCCGACTATGAACACACAGGTAACCTAAGAGAGCAGCTTCGCTTTCTGTGTTGTTGAGGCTTGCATTTGCAGAAGCGGAGATGCCGCCGGGGTACCCACTCTGGCCAAGAGGGCTGAGGACAGCTGGACGTGGAGAAGGTCATTCGAGAGGCCAACTATACCTTGGCTGCCAGCACTAGGACAGCGCAGAGGAATCATGAACCAGGAAACTCAAAAGCAAGGCCTTTCCGCAAGCACCTGTAAGATGGATAAAGAGGAAGCACCAAAAGCAATCAACCCAGAGGGCAACAGTCTTTCCAACACAGACTATACAAGAGTGTTTGAGTGTCTTCTTCTTTACAGTCTTCATGAAGAACGTCCAAAGGGTCGGCGGACCAATTGGACGATTAATCTCCTCGCTCAATTCTTTGTCAAACAATGAGCTTTCTGCTGGCCGGCATGGGAGATACTATCGTGGCTTATCCATATTCCCTCGGCACTAATATGAAGGCAAAAAATCTACTGCGTGGCGCTCACGCGGACGAAGAGAGAGGAGAGATGAGAGAGAGAGACGAGACGAGAGATGATGAGAGAGAGAGAGAGAGAGAGAGCAGAGAGAGAGATGAGAGAGAGAGAGAGAGAGAAGATGAGAGAGAGAGCGAGTACAAACAACACAGAGAGAGAGACGAGAGAGAGACGAGAGAGAAAGAGGAGAGTGAACGAATTGTGACGGTTGCGGTCGCTAAGAAACTGCAGGCAAACGGACCAGTCACCTGAGCCAAGGGCTACGGACTGTAATCCATCCTGTAACAGCACCTTTATTCGCTCCCTACACGTACATTTAAAGCTCCGTGTTCAGAGGAGGTGTAAAGGAGGGGCCCGTCTTACATCGCGGCCACCGCCAAGCCCGCACTTCAACCGCGACCGGGGACACACACCTGCCCTCGTTCGTACGTTCCCTGGTTCGGTCGTGGCGATGGGTAAAGCCTTGAGTCTTACTCACGGTCGCATGCGCCGTGAACCTCCAGTGGACACCGTCAGACGAGTGAAGAATGGAGCGTGAAAATATCGAAAGCTCGTACTCCAACGTGACGTTTTTTGGACTGAGTGCTATGTTGTACTTGTCTTTTAACAAAATAATCATCGTTACCTAGAGAAAAACGGATCAACGTGTCTTTGACGTGATGTCTTTTAAATTAACATAAACGCTTACCACTGGAAATGTTATCACAATGTGTCGTCTTTCTTTTCCCAACCGATGGTATCAACAATCATCAAGTTTGATTTTATGATTATATATGAGCTGTGACAAAACGGCGTGAGAATTGGATCCAAATAGGCAGTTTATAACTTTACGAACTCACTTGTAACACATGTCATAACAGCCCGCAGCAAACAGATCAATTTTCCAACTTCTAAGACACCCATAATGACTTCACCATTGCATTGTCATCCAAGTCTTCAGCTTAGGGTGATAGCACACACTACACATTGACAAATCTGAACATCAGCTTTTGTTGTCGACAGTGGAGTGTTGGATCTGCCCCCCCTTAACACTGCCTTCACAGACTAAGAAGAGATGGCAAAAAGACAAAACAACAAAACATAACACAAACCTCATATCACCCCTTCCGTGGAGATAATGTGAAGCCTCATTACAAAATAGGTACCCGACCGTTCGGAAGTCTGTTGTAGCAACTTCCTTTAATGACAAAACCTGTGTCTTACCTTTGTTCTACTGGTTACCGCTGTGTTTCTCCATATCGTTGGGCATCCTTTTGCCTTCTTTGTTCTAGAAATCTTTGACGTTTTCTGCTCCTCAGTCCTCAGAATTCAGGAACATGTTTGAATGAAGCAGTGAGGACCAAGAATAAGTGCGAACCATTACATATCGTCATTAAACCCTTTATGTGCATACGACCTGGGATTCACAGAAGAAGAGGAAGAAGAAGAAGATAGAAGAAGAAGAAGAAGTGTCTCCTAAACATTAAAAAGTACGTGAATCTGCACTTTTTGAAGGATTTTGGCCTGGCCAGGCCGACAGACATTATACTGAAAGTGAAAGTTAAAACTTGGACCTGAAATACTGATCCTATACAGTGACTCCTTTATGTGTTTTTCACTCTTTCTCTACAACATCGAAATTTGACCTGTGTATGTGTGTGTTAAAAGGGGGAGAGATAGACAGAGAATGAGAGAGAGGGGGGGGGGCGGTGGAGGGGGATAAAGGGACAGAGGGGCGGGGGAAAGAAAGAAAGGGAAAAGAAAAAAGAAGTACGTTAGAATACGAATGTAGTGTGTGTGTTGTGGTTGCGCGCGCGCGCGCGCGGCGCGTGTATGTGTGTGTGCGTGTGCCGTGTGCGTGTGCGTGTGCGTGCCGTGCGTGTGCGATGCGTGCTGCGTGCACACGTGCGTGGCGCTGCGGTGCGTGTGTGTGTGCACTACTACTCTCTGCAGCGTGGCTGGGTGTATGCGACAAAGCAAAAAAATCGAAATATGTACGGTGTTAAGTGGGAGTTCGGGTGTTTCATGTATGACTTCTCTCCTCTCTCTCTCTCTCATTCTCCTACTCTCTTCTCTGTGGTGCGCGCGCGCGCGCGCACGCGCGCGCGCGCGTGTGTGTATGTGCGTGTGCGCGTGCGTGCGCGGCGCGTCGTGTGTATCGTCGTGTGTGTGACTCCTGTTCTAGTGTGTGGTATATGTGTGTGATTTGGTGTGTCGGTTGTATGCGTGCGTGTGTGGTGTGCGTGTGCTGGGCCAGTGCGTGTGCGTGTGAGTATGTGTATGAGGGACTCTGTGTGTGTGTGTGTGTTTATATACGCGTACGTTAACCGCCACGGTGTGTGCCTGCGGTGTTCTGCACATGTTGAGTTATTGACTGATCTTGTAATGATCAAAAACTGTACTGAGAACGAAGCTAAAACAAAACCCAAAGAGAAACAGCCTTTAAAAATCGAAAAATCAAGAACAAAAACTCGTTTCTAGTGTTTGTTTGTTTTGAGCCAATGCATTAGTATATTATATTTAGTCTGCCTGTCTGTACTGTCTCTCTGTATTTCTCTCTCTCATCGGGATGCTTTAAGGAATAGTATGACCGTCTGCTATCGGGACTGAAGCACTGATAAAACAAAAGGATCAGGAATATTACTGGTTGATGTTGCGTGCGCCGTCGTGCATGCATGCATAAGTAGTGTGTGTGCGTGCGTGTGCGCACGCGTCCGTGTTGCGGCGTTGGTATGTGCATGTGTGGTGGTGTAAAAATTCTTTCTCTTTCTCTCTGTTAGTCTGACATTTCTGTTGTCTCTTTCTCTTCTGCATATAAGTTATTTAATCTAGAAACCGGAGCAATAGATACACTCGATGCATTTCGGACATCAATATTAGGCAGCATGACATTGGTGAGGGCCGCAGATGACTATGAGCCTTGCGTCCGAGGAGACTATCGCTCTTGGATCAGAGATGTACTATTAGCCTTAGGTCTTGCGATGACATGCCTGGGACCGAGATGGGACTATTGCTTGAGTCAAGGGGTACTATTGCCTTGGCTGAGATGACTATTGCCTTATTCCGAGGTGACTATGCTGGCCTCAAGCGTAACTGCCTTGCGTTCGAAGGTGACTATTGCCTTGGCAGAAGACTGTTGTATTGTGCCTAGAGACCTATTAACCCTAGAGGCCAAGATGATATTGCTTGGTTCGAGGAACTAGTGCCTTGACGGCCAAGATGACTATTGCCTTAAGGTGAGATTATTATCGCTGTGAGGCGAGATGAAAAAGGGCGAAATGAGCTGGCAACCATGTGGTACATTTTGTTAAAAGAACACTGATGGAAATCAAGAGTAGGGCCTATCATTATTGAGACGGCGGCGGATGGACAGGAAACGACATTTTCAGCTGTCCTGTCTCTCTTTTTTTTCCGTTAGATTGTGTGTTTGTCTGTTGTCGTGTCAGTCTCCCTGTCTGTTTTCATATCTCGATTAGGGCAACAAGCCGACTTGTATTGGTAAAGATGCAGATCCACACCCCTCTTTCTGGTTTATTTCCGTGTTTGTTTTCAGTCTTGCCTTTTTAATTTTTTTTATTGCGATTGATCACATTCAATCTCTATCGTTTTGCCTATATTTAAACTTTAATTTTCGTCCATTTACATACTCAAAATTCAAAAATTCAATATTAGTAGAAGATAAGGCAAGATGCAATAGCGCACTGAACCAAGATGTGACCACGTTCCTGCGGCTGTTGTGCGCATTGCGCTACTAATATTTAAACAATGGCCATTTATTATGACTACGCGAATACATTTTTCAAAGTAATTACACAAAAATAAAGGCGCAGCTTAATAATTTGCTAAGAAGGCAAGTCTGAAACTGCGGAGAACCTAGATCGAGGTGTGTGTATGATCTTAGCCCATTTACCGATACGTAATAGCCCTGTCGCTAAGTAGTTGAGGATGAAGCCTTTTTGTTAAGCTGTTGGTACGGTTTAGTTTTTATATGTTAAATAGTTTTTATACTGTATTTTTTTTAATAAGGGGGATAAACAGCATCCCGACCCCTGCGTCCGATCACTCTTTGGAAAACAGCAAAAACAAGAAAACTAACAACAAAAAAGCACAAAACAATAAGACTCAAAACACGGTGTTTGTGTGGGGTGTGTGTGTTTGTGTGTGTGTACCGTGTGCGTGTGCGTGCCAATGATCTCCGTTTCTATAACTCATTTCCACAATTGTTTGCACTCTAACCAGAAAACTCTGGCAATCTTCCTCCACGATGTGAAGATTGCAATTTTGCTGGTTGAGTTTACTCCTGACAAAAATAAATCACCGTTTTTTGTTTCGCAGGAAGATGATATTTGTGAACTTATTACCTTCAGACATAGCAGATATGCCCAAATCCCAGTACTCGGATCTTATCCCTACACTTAAGTGGTATCCATTTCCAAGACACTCGGGTCATTCATATGCATAGAATTGAACGCGTATGATCCATTTTTTTTGGAGCATTTTGATGGTTTCAGTAAAACAGAAAAAAAAACGTCCGAAGAAAGCATTTGGTTAAAATACACTGATGAATTGTAGAGAAGCTGACATTGAGCGAATGGCCACAAGGGCCGCATCGTGGTCTTGCGTGTAGGTGGCTGTGAGGTACGATAGGCCTGCAAGTATAGTTTGTCCTAAGCCAGAACAACGGACACGCCGACAACGTCTGGTGATGACGCGATGTCCCTACTTTCGTTAAACTGTGGTTAAGACAAAGGCAGATTTAGACTTGTGCTTGCTGTTTCGTGCATCGTTTATTTACTAAATTCCGTCACTACGAATATTGAATAAATTATTTCCTGTTAAAAGCTGTAGATATTACTTCAAGCACAAAATCTATTTCTGTAGATTGTTTGCTTTGATTCTTTTTGAATATATTTGTTATAGTAGAGTATAGTGCCTTAAAATTGCCACATTTGCCATGTTATAATATTGTTGTCTCTTCTTACAATGTTTTTTTACAACCAAGTCTAACAAGATACCGTGTCTTTCATTTTTCCTCATGCGTCGCACACATTTTGTCGACGACGATTCATTACATGAAAGACAAGTCTTTGCTCATGCATGCTGATACATTCATGTTGATCAGCAGGAGGGACAGGCTTTCCAGCCAATGGACTTTTCCTCAATAACCAGAGCCTTTTCGCTGGGTGAATGCGAACGTGACAACGGCGAACGTGACAGCAGGCGTTCACCCCCTAAAGGCTGTGTGGTGCTTGTCAGTGAATCCTAGAACTTCATTCCCTGGGACCCCCGGACAACCTCATCAGTCCGACAGGTGAGGTGGACGATGGACTGGTAGTGGCTTGTCATTGTTCTCTCCCCATCCTCTTCTCGGCTCTCATGCCCTGGCAACATCCTCAACTGATCGTCTTCTGCAACAGTGCTTCAAGACGCATCAACCTCCTGCCTATTCTCTCTAGCCCTGGTTGATTGTATCTACATGTCCATTTCTTTATCTACAAACATCGATAAAGATATTCCCATTACAATCAAAGTTTCAGGAATAGGAGGTCCGTATTCGAGTTTCATTTGTCAACACCATCTCCATGTTTTCTCTCGAGCATGAGCTGGGTGTCTCATGGCTTCCTGTCCACTGATTGCCGGAGAGATGTTTCTGGTGTCTCCTCTCGTCACAGCGATCCTAAAACCGAACCATTTTTGGGGGAGACTGGGATGATCAATTGTTGCGGGGCTGTTGTGCTGCTTAGCAAAACATTTTGATCACTCGTTGGAGTGTGGACCTTTTCCTTTACCTTCGCAACGCACTTGTTCTAATCATCATCTACCTCCAGTATAATTCTACCTCAACATCGGAGCTGGGGCGACGTTTTTCGCGGGTATTGTGAATCAGCTTCTATTACCTGGATTCTGTCATATCTGTTGTAACACCACCACCATTCTGACTTTTCATCAAGCTGAGGAAAATAGTCCAGTGGAGGGAGCGACTCTTCCGCCACACTTTCGTCACGTGATCATCTTAACGCGCAATGCTCAATTGATTTCGTTTTGTTACATCATCTGCTCACTCCGTGCTTCAGTGCTTGCTTTAGGCATTGGATGTTCCGTTTGTTCCAGAGTTGAATCGTCAGGTCGGTACGTTCAATCGTCCTTTACTTCATGGGCGCTTGTTTGAGCCTGTTCTCCTACATCAACGCGCCTCTGTCATTCTTTGTCCTACGTATTCTGGGATCCAAGTTATAAGAGCCTGAATGAACTCTGGCGTCAATGCATTTTTTTATCGCCCTTGACAACACAAAAGGCAGGGTACGATTAGAAAACTAGCGCGCCGTAAACAATAAACACTACAGTGGAACCTCCTACTTCTTATGAAGACTTCCCCTCTAAGATGTACCCACTGTTATTGTCACCGATGTCCCCCTTCATTAGCCTGGACTGACTGAGTGTCCACGTTCCCTGAAGACCCTCGGCTATATGACCTTTTCTGGCTTTTTCAAGTCCCTTAATATGTAGGTTCCACTGTATTGTGCTTTGAACCATTTGAGGGTGTTCTTCTAACGGACAATAGAGAAGGTACTCATTTTACCATAGCGTTGTTTTGTTTTTGTTTTTTTAAGGGAACAGATTTGACATCGTTATCGGAGAATGGAATATTTCCACACATACATGTGTATTTTATTTATAGGGTTACGGTGTGTGTGTTGTGTGTGTGTGTGTGTTGGTGGTGTGTTGTGTGTGTTGTTGTGTGTGTGTGTGTGTTTGTGTGTGTGTGTTTGTGTGTGTTGTGTGAACATTTTTTTTCGTTAATTAATCTAAATGGTTAATGCTTCTAATGTGAACGTCTTGTATTTAACTGCAGTAATGCAGGTTATTTGGTTTCCTTTTTAGGTTTCAACTTACACGTGGACACAAAGTTTGCTATGAAGTTTGATAATGCTTTTACAAGTCTGAATTTTACACGTGAATATTTCAAGCGAAAAAACGTAACCAATCTGGATTGTACTTTGCTTGCAGGTTTTTAAGTTCAGACTCAGTATATATGATGTTCTTTCCTGCATCGTAATGACAGAGTCTCCCATTGCATTCTCAATTAGAATTATATGGCCCATTGCTTTTTAATGGACATAGACCTACAGCAGGAGAGAGACCAGTACAGTTTATTTGTCACCAGAAAAGGTCTCATGACAGAGGGGGTGAGCAAAGTATGTCAGCTTAAATACAAATCAAGCATAGAAAAACAAACTTACTTCCAACAATGAAACATGAAATTGTAAGTCTGAAAAAAGAAATTATCATATCACCTTCTGCTATATAGAGCATGCAAACACATCCCTTTTGTATCTTCCATTACCTCTCTCTTTCTCTCCTCCCCTCTCCTCCTTATCAGAGAGAGGGGAGAGAGAGAGAGAGAGAGAGGAAGAAGAGAAGATAGAGAGAGAGAGAGAAGAGAGAGAGAGCGAGGAGAGAAGAGAGGATAGAGAGAAGAGAGGAGAAGCAAAAAAAAAAAGAGAAGCGGAAAGAACAATAAGCATAAAAAGAAAAAGAACATTTCTAGTGATAATGACCACTCACACGTACACCAAAACTCACCAGACTCGGCCATTGTCAAATCATCCCTCCTATCTCATGTACCCCCTCCCCGTTTTTGGTTCTTCGACACACTAGAATTAACCGGGCATATTCCTTTTGCCTGCTGCTATCTCATCAACGTTTTCTTTAAAGTGTCTACATGTGCATAGTGATTGCTACAGTCAACAGTTATTGCAGAATGAATAAAAAAACATGTTTACAACCCAGCTTTTGTGACTAAAATGCGATTCATAATAGAAGCATAGATATGTTTCTGAAGATGCTTGTGGCGCTCAAATTGAAGTTACGCTAATCGAAGTGTGGCCATTGATCGTTGACATTATTTCCCACCCAGTGTCGCACGTCCGATGTGCGCAGAAAAGAATACGGTTCCACAAGAAGTTCAGGCCACGACTGGACGCAAAACACTGTTTTTTCTATAAGTGCCCTTGTTTTTTTTCTGGGTAGCTGTTGACCTCACATACAGAGAGCCCCAACCTTCACAATTGAGGCTGTTCTTTTAAATTCATGGTTTTTGGTTTGAATTTGGGGGCTTTATATGGGTGCAACCTGTTTCAAGATCTCTAACAAGATTTCTTTCCCTATAAGAGGGAAATACATGTGCTAAACCCGTGATTTTGAATATTTACCTAATCTATACTTGTGGGCGGGTATCCACCCGAAACTGCCTGTGAAAAAAAAAGTTGCAACCCATGAGGTTTTTGCTGTAATACATAGCACCTTAGCATCTCATCATTGTTCTCTTTCTTTTTTTCATGATCATTAAAGTATACATTATCTTTCAAAACGAGTACTTTCTTTCTGTTGGCGTTGAACGGTATTGGTTTATTATGAACGCCGGGAAATATGCACACGTTTTTTTAAACTGATTGTTTGGCGGTAGTGTACTGGCCACTCCATGTAACTAGGGCTTTTTAAAGGGGCAGGCCCAAGCCTGGCGGATGCATTTTTGCAAGAACACGCCTCGAGATGCACACAGGACAACACATTTTACAGAGATCTCGCTTGGCACATCTGGTTTACTATAAAAAATCAACCGTCAAAATCGGGGCGATTCCAATCCTTGGCCTGGCGTGGTGCTTGGAAGTAAAATTCTTTCAGTGGAAAGAGATGTCCCCTGAGTTTGATTATACCAAATCGTGTGCACGAAATGTTCCCAATACAGCCTCTTAATAATTTTTTTATTTTATAATAGTTTTGGCCTAAACGAATGTCGCTCACAGTAGAACTAAATGCAAATAGCTCCTTTTTTTAAAACTGCCTACAGAGAAAAAGCCTTCAGCCACAAATGATTCGTTCCTTACCAGCCCAATCCACCCCCTCTAAATGGCTTCGTCTCTCTGGCATCTCCTGCCAAGGAGGAATTCCTTGTTTTTGACGGGGTTTTTTATTTCTGGAACCAGAGCAAAGTAGTTCCGTCTTGCAAATGCTGTCTTTCTGGTGATTTTCGGCGTGTGTTCTTCTTGCAAAAACGCAATGACTCCGGGTGCCCCTTTAACATTGCAGCAGCCACTATTCCCAGGCCATTATACCTACACGAGTCCTGTGGGGGCTAAATCGAGGCGCACTAGGCTATGGCATTATGTCGATTCGAAAACTGAGGCCTACTACTCCTACCACTACTGTTGGTGACAATCCATAATTTTGTAATCAATGCTCGCTCTCTACATATGATAAGATTAAACGTAATTGCTATAAATCAATCTATTTGAGGCATCACTCGACTTCAGGTCATCTTTTCATAATATCATATACTTAGCCCCTACATTTTAGCTGTGAGAAGATAAATCACTATGTTTCAAGGGTCCTAGATATTATTTTCACCTTGGCGGCATATTATTGTAAACCAAAACCACTTGACAACATTGCAAACCTCCGCTCAGTTGCAATCTGTTTATATTTAAGTTACAAAAAACTCATTTCATAATGGATCACGCGATTACTAGCTCTGGTTAAGTGCCACCCTGACGGTATGAGTTGTTGCAAGAAAAAACACGGTCCAGGATTCATCCTCAGGAAACACCTTTTTTTTTACAAACAGATATAATTTTGCAGCCTCACTTTGCTCTGGTGGTCCTAGAATACCGTCAAAACGGCGATGAAATGTGTTGAAATGTGAATGACAAGTAGATGTATTTTTCAAATATATAATGTAGTGTTCGTTTTTGGCTCTTTTCCTAATGAAAACACAACAAACGTGAAAGTGGTTTGTGTTCATCAGACAGACCAGACAACAACATTATACTTGTTATTTTATGTTTATCAATGACCAGAACAGACAAGAAAGGAAACTTAGCAATGGAATAAAAAAAAAAAGAGAGTTGTTAGATCATTGGTCATTAATCTCGAATGCATCCCATTGAGTAGATTGGTGAAAGTAGAGGTGAAAACTTTTTTGGTTTTGGCTATATTCTAAGTCAAAGATCTTAATCTCCGTGAATCGGGCTGCTCCGACGCCTGAGAGCACATCGCCGCGAAGAGCAGAGCGCCACCCTTTTATAACATTCCTATAATTCTCAAATATGATCTGGCTCCTCTCCCCCGTGTCCCATCTCATGCCCTTAATTTTATGATCCTACCTAAGCGCTTTAGTGGAAAATACCGTTGTTTACTTTTCTAAATTTCAGTAACCGCTTTAAAATTTAATTGTAAGAGTTAACAACTTTTAGTATTCCGCCTTAAGCTTTATACGAACTTCATAAAATTAAAGCACAGTACTAGGATATTTATAATACGGTGCAGTGATATAGAACATTTTACATCTAAATTAATTGATTGATTTTTGGGACAAATGTTCAGAACATATTTGTACGTATCTAGAAAACTTTGTAAATGATTATAGAGATAAAAGAAACTCAAGGTGTTAGAAATTTAAATTCACGTTGAGACTCCAAATATGTTTCACTGGAATAAGCTTTGGGTGGTAATCCTAACCCCTCCGCAGATAAAATAAAAGACTCGCCACGACCCTTTAATTTTGCCTTAGTATGTTGTTCTTTGATTTCAAAACCGACAAATAGACAGAATAACCAAACTAGTTGCATGAGGCATTGTATGTATCTATCTTCATATAGGACCCTAAATTATTTTGTTTCTGGGTGTGCTGGATCAAAGTATCTCATTTTCCAAAAAGTCACCTACTGGGGTGCACCTCCGATAGGCCACACTTGTTACATTTTTAATGGTCAATGTTAAACAATTTGTAACGATTCACCTTATAAAGATTAACTTCTTTCTTCTATGCTGCCATGATTTGATCTTTGGAATAAAATGGTCTTAGGTTATGCCGATGCCGTGTTATTTGTATGATCTTTTATTTAACGTGTGTTGCACATTTACATTGAAATATTACACGGAACGAGTTACATCTACAACAGAAACAACAAAACGAAGAAAAAAATCCAACACTAGCTGCAATTGAAAACGCCGTTATAACAATTCCTTCTGAACTATGTAATGTTTTTCCTATGGTTTATTAAAATATAAAAAATGTAATGCTCTTTTTTGTATAGCAGAGTTTTTATTTCAGTATTTGTGAAATATTAGGTAGAATAGTTATTTAGAGCAATTTATTGATTTCAAATAGATTCTGTTTTGACAATACGCTACAAGCCTTGGGCATATTTTGTTTTTTGTATGTATTAAGTCTGGCCTATATGTATTAGCTAGATTACATGTCTGTTACCCGAATGCGCTTATGTTTTAAAATCGTAGTGTGGTATGCTATTTGTGATATGGGAATAATTTCGTATTCGATACTATGACTCATTTCCGCTTCAAGTGATATTACCTTTTCAACATTTTCTGATTGGTTGATTATTTTAGCACCTGCTGTTGCTTTTTTATCTGCCTTGTCTGTTCACAAAATACTCTCCCAATGGGAAGGGACCGAACAGAATGTAATATTTAATCCCTTTCATAGTAGATCGGTTTTCTTCCGCTAAAACAGAAAGCCATTAACCAGCATCACAAATATACAATACGAACAAAGAAAAACAACCCCAACACAACGCCAAAAGATGATTAAAAATACATTGCTCTGCCAAATAGAGGAGAGCACTGTATCGTACCTGTCCCGCAATTCGTACACCTGTTTTTCTACCAAACACATATTGTGTGTGAAGTTTGGTTCAGGGGTTGATGTGTGGATAAGAAAGTAGAGGGAAAGAGAGATGGAGATAAGTGGAGGACAGAGATGACGGACAGACTGCCCCAGTACATCCGACTGACAGATATTGAGATGACTCATTATCAGGGTGACTGATGGCTCACCCTAATCTGAATGGTCTGGGACGTGGTTCTGCGTCTTGACGTTTCTGTTTTAATTAAACATTCCTATTTTGTTTTACAAGGAGACTGGTTACAATAAATAAATACCAAACCTGATTGTACATTAGCACAGTTGAAACGTCCTTCAAATTCAGGCATTAGGTCAAAGTAATTTTTGCACTCTCGAATAATATGAATACATTGCAAAATACCACAACATTCTAAAAAGCACTCAGGAACCGGTGTTACTGGAGGAGAAGGTGGCAATGGGTGATTTTGAATATTGTATGTAATGTCGAATATTTGTGTACGTTTCAAACGTGGGAATGGGAGGGGGTAGACGTAACGGCCAATAATTTCATTTTTGATTAACGTATTTCCAAAGAAATGTGGTTCGCATATAAACTTTAAGATGCACTCTCTACTTTGCCGACATACTACCATATTGTTCTTTTACATCTCGTCGCTATTTTTTGAAAGTGTATTGTCACTGATCAGGTTGCGGAAAATATTGTTCTTTACGGAAACGTCACAGATAACATAGTTGAAGAATTATTATTCTTGTGCAAGAACTGAGCCTCTGTAGTGTAACACAAAAACGTTTCCAAAGATGGAACTCAGTGACCGTTTTCTAGTCAGTTTACGTTGGGCTCCAGACTTTAATAAATTTGCGTCCACAACAGAACGGAATGAGGTGTGGACCCCCCTGAAAGGCTGTGTGTTCTTTATTGTCAGGGAACTGGAGCCCTTCATTCCTGGGTACAACACCGAACTAGCCTCATTCACCGACAGGTGCATGGTGGCCATGGACATGGTAGTGTCTGTCATTTTTCTCCGTCCATCTTACTTCTCCATCAGTCTGCCCTGCAACTCCTCAACATGTATCTTCTTTCTCAAGAAAAGAAACGGGGCCTACCAAGGAACGCATCAACCTCTGCACTGTTCCTCCTAGCCCTGGTCCCGTTCTTCGGTACATGGTGCAACCGTCTTTTTCTTCGTTCACCTTGACACCATGTACCTTTACCCTAGTTCGTTAGGTGTCAGGCGTAGGAAGTCATGGCTGGAATTTGTCATCTAACAACCACCTGATGTTGCCTCGCGCGGGATGAGATGGTTGCTGGCTTCCGTCCACCTTGAGGTGCCTGTGAGGAGGGTTTCTGTGGGTTCAGCTCCTCGTCGAATCAGCGAACAGATCCTGAAAACCAAAACCCTGGATGTAATCAGCTTTGCTGGGCTATTTTGAATGATTTTAGTATTTTGAATCGTTCTGAGCACGTACGTCGATGGGCGTGGCCTGTGTGCTAATGATAATCCCAAGCCACTCTACTATTAAAAATCCAAGGACTATCTAGCACCCCATGTTTTACCTTCAAAGAGACAAGACTTGATCCGACACTGTCACTGGGTTTGTTGGTAGTGTTTCTGTAGTACCTTCTCGTATCACAATCCGTGGTTAAAGCCACCACCACATTATCTGACTTTCATCAGTTTGAGGCAAATAGGTAGCAATGGAGGGTAGACAGGCGTCTTCCGCTACGCTGTGCGTGTTCACGTGAGAATCGCCCTGAACGCGCAATGCGCTCATTGGGCATGTCCGCTCTGTTTGTTCATTTGTTCCGCTTCCGGTCCTTGCTTATGTGTGGTGTTTTTTGTTGCTTCCAGATATAAGTCTAGTCAGGTCCGGTATTACAATCACTTTCAATTTCTTGGTCAAATCTTGTTCGAGCTTTGTTTCTCCTACATCGAACAGCATCTTTCAACTTCTTTGTCTACTGTTCTCATGGGAACCAAATTTCAAAGAATACTCTGAAAAGAAATTTGTCTCTATGCTGTCAGGCAGTGAAGCTACAGAAACTTAAGGAAATAATAATAATATGAAAGCTGCCAATCAATATGAAAGTTGGAATTTTTGCAATGTTTGTGTGCTTTTTTAACATATATGCCACTTCTAACTGCTAAATCCGTCAGGATGCTGTGTAAATGCCAAGGGTACCCGTTTCAATCATATCTGATAAATGGTCCATGAATTGTATAACATATACATTACAAAAGAAAATATTTTGATCTGTAATTATAGTTTCAGATTTTATTTCCTTTCTTATGCTGAGTCTTCGTGAGTTTTGAGATGGTGTCATGGTGTGGTTCAGATTAAAGGGTTGCCACCGGGAAGTGTGCTGTTTTTTGTCACGAAATATTGGAATCAGAAGATTATCCACTGGGTTTTTTTTTCTTTTGAATTATTGCAATTACAGAATAGAGATAACGATTGGATGAACGTATGGTCCATTCTGTAATTCTGAAAAGTGACCACAATAGCTGACAAAACACATGGCATGCCGTTAACACTCAACCATTCACCTAACAATCATTCCGGACAACTCAGATTAATTGAACAGCAGATTGATTTGTTCACAAATATACGCGATTTTAACTAGCATTACTAGATGGTTTCACAAATGGCTTACCAGCATTGTTTGATTGGTTCATAATCAGCGAGACTCATGGAAACTCTCGTTTCTAATTGTGAATGTGGCTCATGGTGCCCGCATCATTAACTGCTAGTCCTGTCCAGGCTGAGACTGTTGTGTAATAGGTCTCTTGGCTGGCTGCACCCCAAGTATCTTATTCGTAAGTCCAGACTTTTCGATCATCTAGCGGGAACCATGTCACACCCCTTTTACAGTATGGTCTGGCTGCCTATCTAGAACGTCCAGGATTGAAGTCAAAGTAGAGGTCCATTTGTTTGCCTCTGATGTGCCACGGAGCAGGACATCAGGATATCAAAAACATTCCGTACACAACACTTATACTGACTCCTGGAAGCTCCGTTCTTACAGCACACACGTCTCTTGGTACATCCATCTGTCAGACCAATCCTTCGGCGTCAGCGAGTCCTTTGCTTTTTTAAGGCCCTTCTGCCTGGAATAATACTGCCATGTGTCAGTCCTATATCTTCTGTTTCTTTATGAATGCTTATGGGTTTAGGGATTGCTTGTGGTTTTGGCCTTGTTATAAAAGTTGCATGTGGTGTTCACATGTGAGCAAAATGTGTTTGTTGAGCCTACATCATTGTTTTACAGGTGAGGATTGTAGGTGTGGATGAAAGGGAAAGGAGGGCTGTAGTATTGTGAGTCCGTTGAGATATTTTCTTTTCTTGTGTTGTAGTTATTTTGTTTTATTGCTTTAATGCATTTTTTGTAGCATTTTTTGTAAGCGCTTAGAACCCCATTAGGATCATAAGCGCTATATCAGTTTAGCATTATTTATATTGCTTAGTAAGAGTGAGTTTCCTGCTCCGGGTTGATCTGAATATAGTTTGAAAATAGCAGAAAATAAGCTGACTCTATGAGAACATTTCGGGCCTAGAAGCGAACATCTAGTGTGAATGTGCTTTCCTACTGCTATGGAAGGTATACTGAGTGTGGATGTGATTTTTGGTCAGCCATATCTGTCCACAATGAACACGTTTCCTAAATATGGCTGACGATATAAGTTATTTTGGCACATTGCGGACAAATAGTTGCTGATGTATGTGATTTTTGTGGAGATCGATACCATTATTGAATGCAAAAAGAAAAACAGCACCTATTAGGCCCCTCATGGCATGGATAACCCTTTTCACACACAACATTTGAATTTTAGATTATTTTTATTCTAAAAAATATACTCTGCGGTTATTAACTGTTTTGTAATGGTTTTTTTGCTAAACCATCGAACAAATAATTGTGGTTTCCACTCAACACTATTTTTGCCAAACTTGTGAACATATCTTTAACATAAAATATCCATAATACAAACATCCACGATTCCGGTTTATTATCTAATAAATGCGTAATATAAGATACCGATGGGATTATCACTGGTATCAGAATTTACATCCTGCAAATATGCATCCTTGTATCATATAAAAAATATCTCAATTTACCATTGTCGCCTGATTGTTTTGATGATTAATTCTTCACTTATTGTGTCCAACACAAAAAAAAAAAAAAAAAACCCACAAATGCATTAACATCAGATAACAACGGTTTGATTTTGCATCTTCAAAATGTAACGGTCATCTAATGCAGAAGTTTTAAAGTATATGAGGTTTTTGATATTTTAAAAAAAAAAAAAATCACATGCATAAAATACTTTTACTTCCGCCACTACTGGACAACTATATTAAAGTTTTTTTTTTGCGAAAATAATATTGGTAATTTCTTGACTCAACACAGAACCTCAGTATGTTTCTCGACAGCTCTGACTTGGACTCGTTTTATATCCAAACAGTTGACTGGTTTTTCCATCAAAGTCCCATTGCCTGCAAGCTTGGTGTGCAACTAAGTTCTAAAGCAATCACTTGAAGCTGTTTTTGCCAGGAGGACGACAAGTGTGTTGTAAATTACCCTCTGTTAATTGCTGGTGTTTAAAAATCATAATTATTTTTACAACCATTCTGTATTCAAGTGAGGCTTCCACCCACTGTCCCAAACTGCAGTAGGCAGGGCGTGAATGAAGTTCAAGGCCCGTCTTCCAATAAAGTTCTCTGGGTAATGATTATCGTCTGATATGCAACGTCATTGCTTCAGCGTATGTGGCTAGATTCTCCACAACATTTTTTCAACTGATGAAAGAGATGCACATCGACTCTTGCAAGATGACTGTTTCTGCGTTTTCTGTGTCTTGGTTTGTTCGTAGAGTTTGCGACAACGACGTATCAGCCGAACTGAATCGCAGGACCATGTTTACATATACTTGCCCAATGAGTCTTGGAAAAACTGGGATTGGTGACAAAGACACTTCAGACAGATCGTTTGCCAATGCTCAAACAGGCCTCGTGAATGACTGATACTTCGTGACGGCATGAATGTCACTGATGTCCCATGTGTGTCATTATATTGATGGTATTTGGTTTATATTCTGCTCACAGGACATATCTCTGATGAAAATTATGGCCTGCTGTCCCCTAAGGAAGGGAAAGTGTTCTCCGCAAGTGCAGCGGGCCTACCCATTTTGTGATACGATTACATTAACTTGATGAGATGAACTGTTTCGAGAATGGTTTTTTTTTTCAGAGGATCCATGTTCCCATTCCACTCCACAATAGAAGAGGTTAGTGTGGTTGATGCGCAGAAGACTTTACAATTGAACAGGCCAGGTCCGTAGCTTGAGTTATTCATTATTTTTATCTCAATTGCATCTCTTGCACGAACGACTACTGCGTCAGTCTCTTTATGTTCTCGAGGTCAGTTTTGGAACACCTTTCCCGCTGACTTCCAACTGTGCGGATTTTGTGAACCCTTCCAAAAAGACTTAGCTATTTGTCCGATGCTCTTTAAATGAAACTTACTTGAGGCTTATGTACAAAGAAGTGTCTGTTTTTTATCAAGAAAATATGATGTTTCCTGACCAGTTGCTTGTGATCTTGGGAAATGAAGTCACGTTTGATAGCTTGTCTTTCCTCATTTCCCTCTTATTTCCCATGCTTGCTGACTTGATTGTGCCGTGTTGTCGCTATTACCTCCAGCTCCGCGATTGTCACCCCGGCTAACACGAATAATAAGTAATAATATTCTAAGGGTATTACTTATTATAGCGACGTCCCACAAGGGAACTTCTCGCGCTTTAACCAACATTTCATGCTTACAAATTCATATCTCTCTCACAA
>JAGGCT020000428.1:0-65037 GCA_017654935.2 Phymorhynchus buccinoides | reverse complement strand
CTGTCGCTGTCGCCTCTGGTTTCCTAGAAATCAAACCGTCAAATCGGCGATTCCTCCTTGGCGGAGATGCTGGAAGTCATATTCTTTCAGTGAAAGAGAATCTCTTTTCTAATGGCCGCCTGAGTGCTTAGTCAAAAATCACGAAATTTCCACAATACAAGCCTTTTTATTTAGTTTACCAAAAGGAGTTTCTCTCACAACAAAGGAAATAGCTCCTTCTTCTTTTTTTTTACTGCACTACAAAAAAGAAAGCTTCAACCACAATGAGTGACCACCACCCACCTCGTCCAAAAAGGCTTCTCTCCGGCATCTACGCCAAGCAGGAATCGCCGTTTTGATTTATAGAAAACCAGAGCAAAGTGAGTGTTCCGATCCTTGAAAAGGCTGTTTTCTGGTGATCTCGATGTGTTTCTTGCAAAAACCCATCCGTCAGGGTGTCAACACGATTGTCTTCTCTCTCTCTCTCTCTCTCTCTCTCTCTCTCTCTCTCTCTCTCTCAACACAGATTAAGCTTAAAATTATAGCCCCGTCGACAACTAAGGCCATGTCAGGGCTTTCATCACATTAAATCTTACCACGTACGAATCTCAACACAGAAAGAGAGAATTCAGAACATGTGTGCTCCACAAATCGGGTGACACGGATCTGTTGCTGTGCGAGTCGGACGATGTAAGCCAGAGAATAAGTGTAAGCCTACTGGTACATCAAACAACCAGAAAAGAACATGCTGCAAGAGGAGTGTGTCAAACTGGCCAGTCTTCGAAGGGGGCAGAGGATCAACAACACAACATGCAGAGACAAAAGTTCGTGCTCTTCAGAGTCTGCAAGTCCTATCTGATCTGATTTTTTTTTTCCCCTGGGCTAAAAACGCTTGCCTTGCACCGACAGAAGAAAAACACGATATTTGGCACTTGCATTGAAATAATAAATCAAAATACGTAAGATACAAAGACATTGCTATGGTTCCGCGTCAGTGAAATAACGTCGCGCTTGTGAGTGTACACGAAGCCTAGCCGGTTTTATTAGAAGCAACGGCAAGTTCGTAACGCAGGTGTAAGGGAGAAAACTTTGGTTCCGTGAAATGGAAACGTCGCGGTACTAGTACACCGAGTAACTTCCCTTTAGTTTTCATCGCCTGCCAATGCTAATTCTTTTCGATCACTTATTTAGATGGTGGGTTTTTTAGTATACCAGACTGTGTGTGTGCGCGCGCGCGTGTGTGTGTATATGTGTTTGTGTCTGTGCGTGTGATATTCATTGTCGAAAGGGAGAATCATTTTTATGAATGAGACTGACAGAGAGAAAGAGATACACAATTATTCAAAGACAGAGGGAGACTACACAAAAACAGAAAAAGACAGAGAAAAAAAAATCCGGTGTCATGAGAAATAAATCCTCTCATGAAATAAATCCCCGTCACTGTAATATGCATGTCACTAAAGGGTAAAGGTAAAGATGTGTTCCCCCCCCCCCCCCCCCCCCCCCCCCCCCCCCCCCTCCCCATTTTGTTCCCCCCCCCCCCCCCCCCCCCCCCCCCCCCCCCCCCCCCCCCCCCCCGAGAAAAAAAAAATCCGGTGTCATGAGAAATAAATCCTCTCATGAAATAAATCCCCGTCACTGTAATATGCATGTCACTAAAGGGTAAAGGTAAAGATGTGTTCCCCCCCCCCCCCCCCCCCCCCCCCCCCCCCCCCCCCCCCCCCCCCCTCTACCCATTTCTCGGTTAATTGTATTTTTCCGTTTTTGCCTTTCTTACCATACATAAAGCTGTATTTTAGGAACATTTTTAGCTAATAACCTTTTTGGAATACTAACCCTAGCCCTAAACCTAACCCTACCCCCCACTATGTACTGCAGTACACCGCGATTTGTCACAGTTGTGGTTCGTTGCGTTTTTCCGTCTTATAGGGTGGGGGTAGGGTTAGGGCTAGGGCTAGGGTTAGGGATAGGGTTAGTATTCCAAAAAGGTTATTAGCTAAAAATGTTCCTAAAATACAGCTTTATGTATGGTAAGAAAGGCAAAAACGGAAAAATACAATTAACCGAGAAATGTAGGGGGGTGGCACATAAGGGAGTGACGGGTGGAGGAGACAAAATAATGCAAGGGAGGCAATCATTTTGCGAATGCCGTTTGCAGTAGTTTTCTGGTGACATTCCATTGTTCCCACCGTTTTGTGTGTATGTATGTGTGTGTGTGTGTGTGTGTGTGTGTGTGTGTGCAAGACATATACTGAAAGGGCTTTTTCTTCTTCTTTGCTGTGCGTGGCCACAATCAGCTTTTGTGTGTGCGAGTATAAATTAAACACCCTTTGCTATAGATCTATCCATAAAGCTGCTCCATCTTACCTCTGCGACAAATTTCCATCTATACGCCAGCTCGCACTTTACGTTGTTTCTGACCCGCTTTCTCTCCAGATCCCTAGGTATAAGCTTTCAACTGTTGGTCGGCGCTCTTTTGATGTCTCAGGACCGACATCTTGGAACAAACTTCCTCTTTCCCTCCGTCAGCGACCGACCGTCTCAGCCTTCAAATCTTAACCTCAAAACCCACCTGTTCCACCGTCATTGAGGCTCCACTCTCTTTCTCTTCTCTCTCTTGCCTTTAGGTCTGTTTCTGCTGTATAATTTATGTCAAACGTGTATGTTCGCTTTGTATTGCATTTTTTTTTTAATGCGTTATGAATGCTAACGTGTGTGTGCGCTTCGATTTGATTTCTATCAAGATTCAGCGCCGTATAAATACTGTATGTTGTTGTGTGTGTGCATGTGTATGCACACTTGTCCGAGTTTGACAGAAGCAGACATTTTGTGGGAATAGCTGTATGTGGGACTAGTATCATGGGGGTATCATGGATGTAAAATTAGTGTGGGACCAGTGGTATGTGGGAACAATGGTATGCTTCCAGTTTTCGCCCCCTGTTGTTTTCAATGAGCTGTGGCAATATTTAAATTTGCATAAATATATGTGTGCGTGCTTGCATGCATCCAAAATGTGATGCTTATATGTATAAAGTTTTGGTACAAATTATGCTAAATGGTAACAAAAACTAAAAAATTGAAGTGCAAGAAAATAAGTGTGACCACTAATTTCACACCGCAGCAACCCAACACATTCACGAACACAACATGGCCATTTTCATTATGTTTATTTAAATAGTAAGGGACATTAATAATAATAAAAGCACTACTTTTATTTCAGTGAGAGAAATTGAAAAGTCTAGTGTGTGTTAACCACTGTAGACATCACATCACACAATTCACAAAATTAATTTGCAGTCAATTTTTTTTTTAACAAAATAGGTTTGAAAAGTACAATATTTTGCAAGGTTAAAAGTAGGTATAGGATTCAATAGCAAGGAAGAAAAAAAGAAGCAGTACTCTTCAAGAAATTATTGTTTGAAAATTCTCAAGAGTTGGATCCCGATCGCCCGCCACAACCAGGTGACGTTGTTTTCATATGATCCGCAACTGAACTTGATGCTTTCTGTGCTCAAGAAGTTAATGTTTCAGAAATAAAATATATAATTTACACACATATAATAAATACAACTGATAAGATACATCAGAAATGAGTGGATTAAAGACGGAAAAGAACACCACCAAGAGAAAATTGCATTTGGGAAAATTTCAAATGTATCATTACGCACACAAAATCAGACTTGTCACTAAAAGTCCAAATCCACTGAACAAACTAGAGCAACACCGATAAATGTATGAAAATCACCTGATCACAAAAAATAATATATGACACTCGAGAAAAAAAAATTACTGCACTCTTTCATACTTTATTTTCTCGGAAAAAGTGCACAGGTTGTCATTAATCTAGCCACATCTTCCAAGCAAACCATCACACTACCACTAACTGGCTTAAGATATAACGTCTTTTTCTTTCAAAGGGAAATCAAATGCTCTATTCAGATGCAAAAACGCTCTGAAAAATGCCACAGCATAGTTTTAGAATATCGGTAAGCACAGACTGCAAACTATCACTTTTGTGTCACATTCTTCAAAATAAAGTGAGCACTCACACATTTATTGTTAAAAACAATGGCAGATCTACCAGCTAGAATCAGCCGGCCATTATGTCTCGCCCACAATGTCATTTCTTCGATATCATGTAATAGGTTTGACGTCACTCACAGAAAGATGCTGGTTTAAAACAAGCAAAGAAATTTTGAGGAATTCTGTGGATGACATCATAGCTCTATATAGTTATGGCGAATGTGATTTCACCGAAAGCAGACGACAGTGAACTCGACAGTGCTCTTTCTGCAAATTATAACTTATCCGCTTGATCACGATCAGTTTTATGTATTTTTGTGAGTTCCAATACACTCACAGTTTAAGATCCAATTCAATTTTGCATCATTCTGCACACTTTTTACTTCTTTTTGAGTCTCCTTTAAATTCATTCTTCCTGTCTTTTTTCAGTTTTTCAAACTACTAAGAGAGAAAGGAAGACACATTCTACTTATAGTCTATATAAACCATTTGAGTGGCACACCCACAGACTAATCGGCAAAACATGCATAAATTACTTATACATGAAAATAAAATGTGTCCTTCGATGAATGTGTCCATATGCTATGGGATGGTTATTTGTCAGAACTCGTATCACTGATTTGACGACACAAGTCAAACATGACGTATATCACTCAGATACATGCTTGAATGCTCGAGAGTTACAAGAGCTCTTAACTACATTCAGGGTTCCCACAGATCTCTCAAAGAAAAATTCAAGGACTTTTCCAGGACCATGCTGGTAAATTTCAAGGACTGAAAATACTGCTTGTAATAATGGATAATAAGTATTACAGTAATATCGAACTGTTATAATTACTTGAAACTACAAAACCTGCACACATCAAAAGTCCACATGCAGTAGCATGGTCGTCTGCTGTCACAATATCAGGCAGTCAAAAGTCTGAATTTTTAAAAAACCAAGTGCTAACTTTCAGTTTTACTGTATATATTTTCAAAGAGATCAAGTGTTGGTTTTGCTTGCTTGAAACTTCAGAATCTGGTAAGCAAATTAAGAAAATTCCAGGACTTTTCCAGGAGCTTTAGGGCCTGTGCTGTTTTTCCAGCACTTTTCAAGCCCTGGAAAAGGCCTTGCTACTTTTCCAGGACTTTTCAAGTTTTCAAGGACTTGTGGGAACCCTGTACATTGCATTTATTATACTGGACACATGATTGCAGCAACTCAGTAAAAAAAAAAAAAGAGGGAGAAATAGAAGGGGTTAGGCTGGAGAGACTTTCTCAAATCTTGCATTTTGTTTAGAGGGTAAAAATGTCAAATTTTGCTGTTGTTTGCAAAGACAGAGAAACAAACTTTCAAACATCTCAAAGTTATTTAGCGACTCAAGAGTCAATTCAAAATTTATTTCCAGTCAAAAGCAAATCTGCAAGACCCAATACAGCAAGTAGACACACAGGGATACAACTCGATTCCAACCTACACATACCAAGTTGCACTCAAAGAGGTAATCAGAATACAGGAAGGGGACGATATTGTCCAAGCAAAGCCGTCAAGACAGCTGGCAGCTTTGTACAGCTTGCATATCCAGATACTAGTCATCCCATGGGACTGTCAGGAAATGTTCACACGCACACACAAAACAACGCACCAAACCAAACCACAATCGCCATCAAAAATCAAGAGTACAACAGTAACAAAAAATTGCATTTGTCTAGCAAATAACAATGATTAATTGTACACATTTTTCAAATCAGTTTTGTACATACTGACATGACACATTTGAGAAGGAAAAAACCCACCAACAACAAACCTTTCAACAGATATTCAGGGATAAATAATCCTACTCAATGTCGATAAAATCCCAGTGATTTTTTTTTTTAAAGCACAGAAAAAGTGCACATCTGGGCATCATTATTTCCCAAAACAAGCATCCCCATGACCTTCGATGTGGCTGAGATAGCTAGATGAACGCTGTAAGTTAGTACAGGGAGCACAGGCAAGAGGTAGGTTGAAAGGGGTTGGTAGGACTATGAGATGGTAAAGACTCAATGCCAAAAGAGCAAAGCTGAACAATAATATCTGTAGAAATGGGGACAATTTTCTGTAAGTTAGTACAGGGAGGACAGAGAAGAGGTAGGCTGAAAGCGGTTGGTAGGACTATGAGATGGTAAAGACTCGATGCCCAAAGAGCAAAGCTGAACAATAATATGTGTAGAAATGGGAACCATTTTTTGTAAGTTAGTACAGGGAGCGCAGGGAAAGAGGTAGGCTGAAAGGACTATGAGATGGTAAAGACTCCATGCCCAAAGAGCAAAGCTGAACAATAATATCTGTAGAAATGGGGACCATTTTCTGTAAGTTAAACACTTCCACCGTAGAAATGTTCTGGACAAACACAGTTCAATAGAGTTAGAAAGATTATGCAGACCAGTGGCTACAGCGGCACTGAATTTGTTTCTTACAGAGCATCAATGTTTATTGGGCACAGCATTGTGGACAAGACTGCCACTCCTCCTTTTATCGCCTTTTATCCTCCCATGCACTGAATTCCAAAAATGTTTTATAACCTTCCAAAACTCAGACTCTGTTCTTATTACCAGGTTTATTACCATAACCTCCTTTAAAAAAATTGTAAATCAGCTGTGCTTAGTGACAAGGGTCTTAAAGGGGTTGATTCCACACAGAATTTTGAACAAACAGCTTTACAGTGAAGAGAAAAAGAGCATGGCAGTGTTGCTTGTGACAAGAAGTGGTAGTAAAAGCGCAGGAAAAAAGGGCAGAAATTGGGTGACAAGCCTTTATACAGTACTTTATCAAAAAATACAATTTTTATAAATGTATTCAAGCAAGACCATTAGTACATAATGGTAAAAGATTAGATAAATAAGAATTGATTCTTCTTCTCCGACAGTGATTTTTTAAAAAGGATTATTTCGTCTTCACATATTATAAGGGGTTATTTGTTGATACACACTTTCAAGCTGTATATATAGTTAAGTGCTGCCAAATAATTTTCAAAATAACTTGAGTATGCATATTCTACAATAGACAGTTCCAAGTCATTAAGATAATGAATGATCTCACTTATTATCTTTATAATAAAAGTAATACAGTTATGACTTCATCCCATGACAATATGTCGACAGGAATACATCTTGGAATATCTGCAATATATATTTGGCTGAGAACTTAACCTGTATTCAACTAAACGTTCTGCTTATCTTATAAAGCATGTTTAAGGATTACACACAAAATGCAAGAATCCACAGTAGATTTACTTCTTAAAATAACTGAAGAGGATTTGAAGATACTACTTGAAGAATGAAATGTTATCAATTCAAAGTGGTAAACTTATCATATGTGAATTTCCATAAAAGTACTTCATCAGTAGGGTTTATGTTTGAGAGTGCGTCTTTCAAGGGTGATCAATAAAACCCCAGAACAGAAGCAACATTATACTTTAAGTTGTCCAAAAATAAATGTTGTTTTTTCTGCGGTAACACTACTTCTATTTACACAATCCTCCTTTAGAACACCAACAATTTCCTTTGAAAGGAAATCAAAGTATTTACACATTACATGGGTGCAACTACACAAAATGAAAAAAACCCGAAAGGTAATGTCCCCCTGCAGCTGAAGAAAAAATTGATTTATTAAAGTATTTTAGTTTGCTTTTTCCACAATTTATGCAAATGCTATTTTAAAGTGCTTGAAAAATACAGTAGACACACAAACATCTTGTTTGAAAAATTGAAAAAAAAGGAACTTCCTGTTCTGGTAAAATTCAAAAACAGGAAATTCTTGTATACCAGGAAAAGTTGCACCCATGACATTTATCACTAACAAGGGAAGTTGAAAGTTGGGTGATTGCAAAAAAAAAATCTTTTTTTTTCTTTGGGTGCCCAGTCTAGGAATGATAAAAGAAAAACTCCACAGTAGACAGACAACACATCTCAGGATGAAAATAATGACAAAATCTATGATGACAAAAAATCACAAAATATAACAAAAAATATATTATAAACCACAGCATGACATCCGTACGTGTGGTGCAAATTCATGAACACAAGTTAAAGCTCTTACTTTATACTTTTCTTTTCCCATTTATTTTCGAAAAATGTATAACGAAAGGTAACAATGCATATCAAATAGTGCACATAATTCTGCTTGAGTGATCCAACACTTTCAAAACAAATTAAAAAAATCAGAGCATTATTAATTGTTTATCCAACATGAAATTCTGACAAAACCAATAACAACATCATAAAGAGAAAGTAACACATTCCATAAAAAGGAACTTAAAATTTTATATACACTGGCAAAAATAAAATAATAAATTTAAAAAAATAAAATAAATAAAAGCTCATCACCAATTTAAATTTTGGTCACAGCAATGTAATTGAAAAAGGAAAAGTATGCTTCATTAAAACACACACACATTAACTCTTAAAGCAACAGATGTGAAAAATACTGAAAGAGAATAGAGAATACTAAAGAAAGTAAATATCAGTTCAGCAAGTTTATTTGATAGAAAGAAGTAATATCAAGAAGTGCTGACATTTTCAAGCTGCCTTTGGCCATTTTAAAATAA
This sequence comes from Phymorhynchus buccinoides, assembly GCA_017654935.2. Taxonomy (NCBI): domain Eukaryota; kingdom Metazoa; phylum Mollusca; class Gastropoda; order Neogastropoda; family Raphitomidae; genus Phymorhynchus; species Phymorhynchus buccinoides. The sequence continues at coordinate 56,467 of JAGGCT020000428.1, read as the reverse complement.
GTTCATCACTTAGATCATTATGACGCAAAATTAGCCCCTCTCTCTTTTCAATCTTATTTATGTACTCTTCCCATATTTCAGTGAAATCCTTTGTTTCCATCCTTTTTTCCCCAGTGCCTAATCACTCTGCCAATTCTCCAATATCATTTGATAGATACGCAATCTTTAAAGTAAAGGATTTAAACATCTTCTTTTAAATATAAATTAATAAAATACTCATGCTGAAGCAAAGATCAACAATTACAAAAGCATCATTGCTGAAGTCTTGTTCTTTAAAGCATCTTTGATACACTCTATTTAACCACTCATCGATTCATTTGTATAAAAGTGGCTTCCGTTTGATTTCTTTGCTTCATACGCCTGTCTTAAACAACAAAACAATAGAAAACATAGTTTGTACATTGAAAGTTGGAAAGAAAATCAAAGGGGTAGGGAGTTTTAAATACAATAGCACACGCAAAAGCAAAAGTACTCAGGATTCCTTGCCCCAGATTTTTCTGTCACCAATGGTTCTTTGAGTTTCTATGTCCACGGTGTTTGGAGCCACAGAATGTTCCACCACCAAAGGCAGTTCTTGCACCGACACTCTCTGTCATTAAATAGTCTTTTAACCACAGAACTGCAGTTTTCCGTCTTTCAAACATTCACACTAATCATAGGTTTACAATGAAACGGCACGCGCTAGTTGCTTAATTCTGGTTTTGATCATTCATGATTGATGAAACCCGTTGAGAAAATGAAACATGAACTTTGTTCGTGCAATAACTATGCCAGTCTACTTTTCCATTCTACATTTTTGTCTACATGTCCACTGCCGTGTCTCACCTTGTTTATGGCATTATTGAAGAGTATTCAGAGGATCAGCATATTATCTCAAAGAGCAAAACAACAGACGTACATGTACACACAAGTAAATGCACACAATTACAAATGCGTAGTGTTCATTGTATTCACCAAACAATATATCTTAACAAGCGACAAATATAGAAACTGGCCAGGGCAGCATGATAATAGGTGCAAGCATTCTTTTCTCTCCCTATTTTTTTGTACTTTTAATACTTGTTGATTGGTGGATTTTTATTAATCCTACTATCTATTTAACTAAATACTTACCAACACCTGAAACACTTGCATTCGCCTAACGCGACCTGGGACTATACCATAGCATATAGAAAAACGAAAGTAGCTCATGGCCTTGACCTCTAACCGGATATGGATGGGGAGTTATGCCCCCTTCCGGTCAACAGTGGCTAGGTCAATGAGCGTCTACCTTCTTCATTCTGGATTTATTTTGGGGCGAAAGAGAAATGGGAGGGTGTTTGCATTTTTAAACTTATCTCGCCTCATCTCTCTCAGAAACTTTTCATTGGTAGCATGGTTGAGGTTTGAGTAGTACACATAGAAAATAAAATGCACAAGCCACCATACCAACCAGGGGCGGTATTCACGTTGAGATAGCATGAGACTTAGCATGATGCTAACTTAGAAGCTCTTCCAAAAGTCCTATTAAATCCTATAGGACATTGGAAGAGCTTCTAAGTTAGCATCATGCTAAGTCTCATGCTATCTCGACATGAATACCGTCCCTGATAGTTAAAACCTCAGCTTACATGCTACATGACAAGGCAGCAAGCCAAACACTTGTCACCACACTGAATGCAATACAAATCCTGAACTCGCATCACCAACCAAGAGACGCAGAATGCATTCATCCGAAAAGCTAACGAAACTGGAAAGGAGGCAGAGGATGGCATTCAGGGCTGCCTACCCCCTGTTGCAGTTTCCAGGGACAAACTGCTTAAAAAACAGGGATCAAGACTTATTTCCAGGGACAGGCATCACAATGTCATGTATCACGGTCAAAAGGAACACTTTTGATTATTTTGTGATGTACGTAGCAAAATTTCTGCGACTGGATTTTCTTTGCAGTCTTCTTGATCATAATTTCCAGAGCCAATGTGCTTCAATATTCAAGATCCTTAGGTGTTCAGTAACCTATGTGTAACATGTCTGTAAAGAAAATGTTAACTTGTGTCTGTTGTTTTGAGTGTTCCTGTGTTCAATTGTAAGGTCAACTAACAAGATAAGCGATTGCTCAACAAAATATTGATTCTACTCAGTTTCCAGGGACACCAGACAGAAAAGTGGATTCCAGGGACAGGGTGCCATTTTAAATCATTTCCATGGACAAATACCCATTAGTGGGGTACGGTAGGCAGCCCTGGGCATTATCCAAGCTTCATATTATGGTAGGACATTATTAATCAGAAAAATAAAATCATCAACAGACCTGTTTACCCCTGTTTTGCAAATTAGTATTTCTGATTTCAAAATTAGTAATTTTGAAAAAAAATCTGTAATCCAACGCACGGAGATTTTTTGGCAATAGTTTCTTTCAGTGCCATCTTTTCACTTGTAGCAAGGTGATTCACAATTTCTGTTGTCTTGTTTCTCGCACAACTGTAGTTTTTTGCTATTGCAGAATCGGGAAATGCTACTTTTACAACCTTCTTCAAAGTGTCTGCTGCCGACAGAGGCACGTTTAACTTCACTAACGTTTCAGTCAACATTACCTCTGCTCTTGTAACATCAAGCACTTCAGGCTCGCTCTTGGTGGTTTTCGGTGTACTGGTGAAAAACGCCGGTAGTTTTGGACACTTTTCTGCATCTTTTTTGGAACTGACATATTTTTTATGCTTCATTGATTTGCAATGCGTTTCGATATCGAACTGACCCGAGTGACTGATGTTAATGTCACTCAGGCAGTACACACAGAATGCGTGATCATCGCCCAACGTCGAACGCTGTATTCCAGGCATTTTCGTGTAACTATCCTTGAATTTCTGCAACACTCTTGCTCTTTTTTCTTTCTGATCAGGCGCGCAGTAGGCTCGCTTCGACGCCATCTTGAACGTATTGCAAACGTTTACGCGTTGCATGCTGGGAACCCGGAACCAGAATGACTACACTCCACCGTTTCAAAACAAGCGCAAACGCTTGTACATTTTTGCTGTTGTTGGATTTTTTATTTTTCGTAATTTTTTTCCTGTTTCCGTAATTTCAGTAATTTCAATTTTTTGGGGTAATAATTACAGGAAAATCGTAAGGGTAAACAGGTCTGCATCAACCCACAAACATATTACGTAGCAAGAAAAGGTCTGGAAATTTTAAGCAAGTGATTCAAGCCAAACGACAAAGAACTATACACAAAAAGCTGATGTTGACAAACAAGAAATGGCACAGTGTTGTTTTTGTATTGCTGGAACTGGGTTTGCCGTTTATAAAAAGAACTAAGGAGACCACCATCAAACAATTTTTTTAAAAGACAATGGCAGTTTGTTTTATTTTTTCACCTGGAAATGGCGAATTTCTATACAGCAAGATATACCAGTTTACTGGCACACCCCTCTCTAGCCTACTACCAAAATTCACTCCACATTACAAAAAGATTAGTGAAACATTAACTTCAACTCTTGCACATTCCTTACTTTTTACAAGCAAACAAACTGTACAATTGTGGTGTCAAGAATTAACTGGGATTTGATCCAAAGTGAAAATTCAAAGTTTCAAGTCTTAATGCACATACTACTACATTTTTATTTGCCATTCTTCTATTTTCTGTTTCTTGTCATGGGGTTTTTTTCTTCCACCCCTCGCACCTCCATCTCTACTACTCAATTCTGCGAAGACTAAAAATGACAAGACATTAGCAAACAAAAGAAGCAGTCCATTTGAAACAGCAGAAATGTACACGCACCCACTGTCCCCATCCTTGTGGTGCACAAACACTGCCCCAGTCAGGGACACAACTTCCCAGCCACTTACCAACTATACACAGGCATCAGAATAGTCTGAAGTCCAATCCTATGAAAACCGCGGTAAAATGGCCATCAAGGCCCCAGACTGTAGAGGGACAACACTGAAATCAGTTCCCAACATCATCAAAAAAGCTCAATACAGTGATACATCGCTTTAAAATGCTATTTAACACAAAGGATAACACTCAATAAAAAGGCAAAACCTCTGACAAGAGAAGCCAATCCTCTGTCAGAAATTCTTAATCCTCTGAAATCCTCTGATCCTCTGACAATTCTGATGCCTGTATACAGACTGAAGCACACATAAATTCTACCACAACTTTACCCTGTAAAGTGTAATCATCAAATTCTCTTCTTCTTTTTAAACAAAAACCCCAGTCCAACTGCCACAATTCTTCAGGCTACTACTAAAAAAAGACTCCAATCAAAATCTGAGCTAGAGATGCCACACATCTACATGTATATTGAATAACCTGGGAGAGATTGCACTTTGTCTGATGATACTCCTGTTAATTTCACTGGTTCAAGCGTCATCAACAACGAGCAAACCCTAGCTCCAAAGTTGAAATGACGGCAGCGAATGGACACATCTTTGAAAACTGGAGCATAACCATGGCTGCTAACGAACAATAATCATCAGGAGAATAATTGTAGTGAACTGAGCGCACTATATTCTCTCAAAGAGGTACGCAAAAGCAGCATCAAATATCGTGTTTGATCTGTCTTGAAATAAGTAAAAAATCATAACCTCTGCCAACAAGTTTTTGGGGGGTGTTTTTTTTGGAGGGGGGATGAGGGGTCATTCTAAGTTTTTGCTTGTGATAGAAATTGCTGAAACAATTGTAAGAAGGTTTGATTTAAGATACAGATTAAATTACAACGCAAGGAATAATCCACTTAATTCTCGCTGAAGAACTGATTTGTTCTATAAATCGAAAAAGACAAAAATGAACAATTAATTTTTCTCTATGATGCAACATTTTATTATAAAAATATGGAACCATTTTGTCAAAAGTAGAAGTGGTTTGTCATTATCATTTGAAAAATAATAAATTCATAACAGTAGTCTTTTGGGTTTCAGTCTTCATTACACAAGCATCAATAGTGTTTCCTCATACAAAAAGCACAAAAGAATTGAGATACACACAACAACCTTTACTACAACCTACACTCTCCCCTGCTCTCTCCAAAACAGAGAACAGAAAATCTAGCTCTATTAGAAAAATAAGCTACACACACTCACAAAATCTTCCCACTATCTTGTCTAAATATCACAAGAATAAAATCTGTCAACAGCACATAAAACAATGCCATTTCAATACGACAAAACAAGCAGAAATGAGCACGATCAAGTCCTTTTAGTCATCCACTTCACTTTGGAAACAAATGTCACTAAAGAATGAAGACCAAAGACAAACAAAAAGACTAAAGGAAAGGGGATGAAGAAAATTTGACATGGAAAGAAGAGAGAAGAAAACAATCCAACCATGCAGCAAGGGAGCGCAGGCAACTGATGACATATCAGGCAGGTTAGGGAGTTAGTAAAATCAGGGGGTTGTTAGGAAAATGATACACCAAAACATAAAGGGGGGGAAATCCAGCTGACGACGCAGTTCCTGCCCCATGCCAGCACCTGGGAATCCCCTTTTATTATCACCATCGGTGCAAGTTCTCCTCCTCCTTCCAATCGGCAACAGCAAAGGGGGGAGGGTGAACAGAAAGCCAATGACTTCCAAAAAGCGAGTGCCGTGCGAGGCAAAGCAGCACAGCTTCACTGCAACTCTCGACCCCTGTGCCAGGGGGAGGCTGCTAGAGAAAAGAACAGATTTGCGAGGTATGGATAGGCTGTGGACCTATTTGCCTTGCCAGGTGGAGGCGCCCCCTGAGCGGTGGAAGTGCACGTTATGCCACTTGCTGTCCTTGCGCTGCCAGATGCGCGTCTCCTCCGTCTGCATGGTGATGGGCACGCCCGACCTGGAGACAAGAAGGAAAAAAAGATTAGTCAAAAGGATCCAATGAGGCTTTATACTACTTCTTGGCGACACGAAAGGGCAATAAATCTTAGGACTGAGTTGACCATGCCATCTAGTGACGAGTCAGGGGCAGATAATTTTCTGTGGCTATAGACTACTACTTCGTGACAGGCAAGGGTGATAATCTTATGTAGGTGGCGCACACATCTCAGTGCACGGGACAGGGGCAGAGAATTTTCAGTGTACAGCCTCATTCATGGTACTTGCTCCACTAGCTGTTCATGTGTTGTAAGTGTATGTGTGAGAGACAGAGAAAAAGACAGAGAGAGTCTGTGTTTTGTGTGTCTGTATATTTTCTCTGTGCGTGCGTGTGTGTGTGTGTGTTTGTACATGTGTGCATGCATGTGTGTATGTATGCATGTATCAGGCATCAGAATACTCCAGAGTCCAATCCGCGGACGAACAACACTCGCCATGACTCGGAGTCGACATCGAGTCGGACGCCACAAAACTCTAGTCCGTAGTCGGCATCATTGCGATCATTCGCTACCCGATTTTTTGCGGAAAAGTTCAAAGTTCTCACATCAGCGTAGTCTCCCGCGATCATATCCTCTAAATCGACTCATTTAAAACCCAAATCACAATCACTGTCATCAAAACAAACTCTGAAACAGTGAAAGAGAGAGCTCTAAACTCGGAAGAAAAAACAAACATGGCCGCGATTTTTCGTTTCCGAAGGCGCAGTATAAAAACAAACCGTTTAAGAATACCATTTGAGAATAAGATCGCGCTGCCTCATGAAGTACAAACCGCGGCCGGCAGTGCCCAAACCGCGGCCAGTGGCTACCAAAACTGCGGAAATCCGCGGGCCATTCTGATGCCTGATGTATGCTTGTCTGTGTGCACACAAGTGTGTGCATGATTACACACATTTTAAATGCTTATATGTAATATAAAACAATGTACTTTATATGCAGTTTCGAGCACACAACTCACTTCTTTGTCACTCAATCACAGTTTCCTGTTATAAGAGCGCAGATGCATCATGCAGCCGTTATGCGCCTAACTAAGAAATAGGTCCAGCATGTCCGTCTTCGGATGACAAAATTCACAATCTCAGAAATTCCTTAACCCTTCCACCGCCAACATTTTTGCACAATGGTTTAACATCCATGTCACTAAAAAGCATCAAATCAGGGCCTGTTATCTGTTTTCATGATTTTGGGAGGTAAGGATAGGCCTAATGTTATACATGTCACAGAGGAATTCGCAATATTGCAGATTTTTTTTTTCTCTAACCAAGTAAGTTTAATGGTATTTTTTTGGCTAAAAAATGTCTGGCGGCGAAAAGGTTAATATTAAGAAATTGCATGGGGAAAGAAAAGTAAACAAAAAAAAATGTTGGTGGTTGCGGGTACCGTAAAAACTGGACTATAAGACGCAACTGTATATAAGCCGCATCCCTTAAATTGATAAAATAATAGGTATTTATTCACATTCAAGCCGCACCAGTTTATAAGCCGCAGAGAAAATTGTATTTAGCACAAACCAACGCAAATACAGAAATTCTCCTATCAGAACATGAGTATTAATGTTCTCAGACACTTTAAACATGAGATTTTAATCTATTGATTACCAAAACCAGTTTTGAGTCTATAAGAAGGGCCAGAAGCTAGAAAATAGGCTGAAGAATGTGGCCAAAAACAGATTTAATCATACTGATAAATGAAATAGAATGGTTAGAATGAAAAATCCACACAGACAGTCAATAAGCCGCAAGAGAGATGGGGGAGAGGGACAGTCTATAAGCCGCATGGGCCAAAGTTGAGGAATAAAGTAGCGGCTTATAGTCCGCATTTTACGTTACCTGTCAATGTACTGCGTAAGTCGGATGTAGGCGATACAGGCAGCATCGTCTCCCAGCAGGTGAACGTGGGGGTTCAGTATGCTGGTGTTGACCGGCTTGCTGTTCTTGGACATCACTGCAACAACATCAGACCAATCAATACACCATGGAGCCCTTAAAAACAGTCATCAATGCCGAAGTATCAAAGAAAACCCAATGAGCAAAGATATCTCGCAGATATGTGAAACTTATTAAAAAAAAGAGCGCCGACCAACAGTTGAAAGCTTATACCTAGGGATCTGGAGAGAAAGAGGGTCAGTATCAAAATTCAAATTAAAAAGATTCACAATAGTTCTTTAGATTTATATAGTTGAAAACTTCATTCACAAACGCACGCTGTAGTACGACAAGCATTCCACACTCACGCTAAGTCATGAAGAAACCCACACTTCATCACCCTCGTCAAACATTAAACTGATTCTAAAAAAAAAATTCAAGAATTAGAAATCAGAAAAAAAATGCAATATGGAAATAGGTCAACCAATACCTGAATAACATTTTGAAAAAAAAAAGTTTAGATTAACCTGAACATCCCTAAAGCTATGATAGCTTTTTAAAAAAATGTTTTTAAATATTAAAAAAATGCTGAGAATAAAACTTATAGATCAGTGTTCACATATATACTTCTTAAATAACAGAACACTTCTCATCACGCATTTATGAATGAGTATCAATCAGGGAAGCTTGTGACATGTACCACACACACACACACACACACACACACACACACACACACACACACAAAAGCAATGTCAATGTGTTGCCAGAGACATTGATTTCTGAAAAAGTAAAAAAGGAGGAAAAATAAGCTGGGGGTCCTGGTGGGGTCCAGGGGCAAAGCCCCCTGAAACTGAACAGTTTTTGGGTTTGAACCTGTAAAAATCAACATCTTGGACAGCAAAGTTTAAAATATTGGCAGTGGCTATTTAAAACCTCATGTGGTAAAATTGATCAAAGCTGTCTTGCCCTTTGAACCATATTTGATTACATCGCTACACCATGAGCAGACTGCTTTTCCTGGATGGGCGATGCAGTCATTCAGTCTCAAAACGGGGCCTTTGGAACTGGATATTATCACTTTTGCGCTACTTCCACCTTCAACCACTTCCAACTACACTTGTTTTTAACTGAAGCATCGACTTGCTTCGCTAAAACTTGTTCACTTTCCGTTATCTGACGAAACATTGTGATCTTTGCACCACTTGTGAAACCAAACAAAATGGCGCTGACAAAAAGAAATTTGCAAACGGTTTCCCACATTCCCAAACATCAACCTCCGCTTTTTGGGATTCAGTCAACAACTAAGTAATAACAAAGAGAGCAGTCTCGGTTGGCCCAATCAGAAACCGGAAACAACCATTTGAGAACAAACCGATCAAGAACAAAACATCGATCGAGCACTAACCATACTTTCACTTCATCAAAAACCTAACCCTACACACACACACACACAAATGTTCTCAACGGATTTACACTGATCTCAAAAATTACCCTTGGGGCCGTCAAAAAGGAGTAAATCCGCTGATTGGCGGACAAATCCATACTCTGTTTTGGAATTGGTGTTTTCCTATTCAAAGTGCAATATCTTTAAAAATTAGTTTCAGTTAAACGCAATAAAATATTACTAAGACTTGGTTGTGCTCCATGCAGCCAGTGCCTTCAAAACTAATAATGATCCAAACACGCCCCACTGTTATGCTTAAAAAAAAGATGGTAACAACAGTCAGTGAGCATAACCAAAGATACTTACAGCTTATGCAAAGACTGATCATGGCCTGACCGCTTACACTATCTGACTGTCACACAGTAGTAGTGTGAGTGAAGCCAGATGTTACCTGCCACTGCCCCATGGATCTGTGGACATAGACATGCTAAAATGTGAAGGGTAGGACTGGCTTGTGAAACGTGACTTCAAGCTGACAGCCAAGTACCCTGTCTTTGCGTAAGCACTAAGTACCCTGTCTTTGCGTAAGCTCTAAGTGTCTTTGGCATTAAAATTGCAACTGACCATGGTCAAAGAAGAACTTGTGAAAGTCCATGCCCACGATCAGGTTGCCCAGAGCTTCAGGCTCAAAGCTGGTCAGATGAGGGTCCACCAAGTTGCTGCATGAAATAACATAAAACAGCCAATAAATGGTCATGTGTGCAGGCATGGGAATTGGACAAGTAAAAAAAAAGCTGAAAAGCGGGGGTCGGGATTCAGAAGGCCCCTAGTAGGGGTCCAGGGGGTAACGCTGAAGCTTTTTTTGGTGATTGAAGCCCTAAAACAGCAGTAGAATGGCTAAATTTAGTTACTTTTTTTTTCCTTTTTCTGCGGACACTTTTTTTTTCGGCGGAAAAGCAATGTCATTTTGGCGGAAATTTGCTGTTTGGCGTACAAACAGTGTGTGTGGCTATCTCAAACAACACAGGTAATAATAAACACAACCACAGACTTCAACAACTACAAAGGGGGAGAGGGAGGGGAGTGGGAGAGGAGGGAGTGGGGGGCAGGGGACAGTGGGTTGTGTTACGTTTACATGCAGTGTGTTTTCGATATCAATTAATGCTATTCATTCTTTTATTGACTAATTTCATAGAAATATATGGTATGTGAGCTAGTCGTTTAAAAATGTTTGTATAATGTGTATCTTGTTGCTGATAGCATAAATGGTGAGTGAAAGCGCATTGAGTTGCTTAGCAAAATTAAGCGTTGTATAAGCATTATCATCATATAATAAAAAGCCAAGTGTCCGTGTGTGTGTGTGTGTCTGAAACACAAAACGGGCCTTATAACTCCGCTGCTTTTCGACCGAATCGCTTCAAATTTGCTGTGAGCCCTAACGGGGCGATGGCAACGGCAACCGAGGCGGCCGTGTCATTTGCGCGGTTTGGCAAATGTGTGAAACGCGTATCCGCCGGCCTCTCTGCACCCGCATCTCCGGTATTTCTGGACCGATTGCCTTCGAATTTGGCAGGTAGATGACCGGGGACAATGACTATCGATGTGCCAAACCGGAAGCGAATCGATGCAGAAACGCGCGCGATATACGCCGCTTCACCTTTTCAGAAATAACTCCGCCATTTTTTAACCGAATCGCTTCAAATGTGCTGTCAGGCTTGCTGTGGCAGGGGCGAAGCCTGGCAGCAAATTTCAAGAGAATCGGGAGAGCGCGTCACTCTCAGAGCAGCGCCAACAGGAAACGGGGCCTTATAACTCCGCCGTTTCTTAACCGAATTGCTTCAAATTTGCTGTACTCAGCGTTACCGTTACTAGGCGTTACCGTTACTAGGGATAGCGCATCATTCTCAGAGCAGCGCCAACGAGAAACGGGGCCTTATAACGCCGCCTTTTCTTAACCGAATCGCTTCAAATTTGCTGTACTCAGCGTTACCAGTACTTGGCGTTACCGTAGGCGTTACCGTTACTAGGGAGAGCGCGTCACTCTCACAGCAGCGCCAATGGGAAATGGGGCCTTATAATTCATTATTATTATTTGTGTGTTCTTTAAAAGAGAACCAGCCAGCATTCAGCCTTTTCAATTTTAACCGCATCTAATCAATTCCTAGTTAGTTAGTCTATTATAGTCCCGTCAACAGCTATGGTTATCTCAGGACTGTCACCGCGTAAAGTTCGACCACGTATAACAAAACACAAATCCTACTCAATTCCTGATTTTAGTTTCAACTTTCAAAGTATTAGAACATTTATATTTTCAAAGCTTAAACAAGGATGTTTCAAATTAACACTCAGAACCTTAAAAATTATTGATTCCAGTATTTCTAACTTTCAGAAGCCTCTATACAAGGTAAACCTAGTTACAAAACCGTAGTACAGTGGAACCTCCCTTACAAGACCTCCCAATATAAGACTCCCTCCCATATAAGACCTACTTCTCTGAGACATTGCCCTTCTTTGTAAGTATTAAAATTACCTCCCTTATAAGACCTCATTTTGGATGATTTTTGAAGGTCTAATAAGGGAGGTTTCATTGTCATATGTTGCGCCCAATTCTCAACTCTGCACACTTGGACGGACAATGACAAACGGTCGGGTGCATCCTTTATGACCAACTCACGTGTAGTCGTCATAGCTTCCACTAGTGATGGCCTGAAGCAGCTGCTCCGTCAGCTTGATGATCTCCTGTTTGCGGCCTGAAACAGTCACCACAACCCCGTGCCCGTCATTGATTTCAACGCACTGAACACTACTACACATGTTCTTTTTTTTTTATTACTTTGTGCACTACAACTTCGCTGTCCACCCATCACTGTGTTCAAGTTGTCCACGGTTGAATTATCTTCTTCTTTTTTTTCTTTTCTTTAAACAAACATGGTTGTGGAGTCCAGCCCTGCAAAGTACAACATGTCACAGTCAAATAAACAGCTTCTCAAATGAGTCCAGCCCTGCAAAGTACAACATGTCAGTCAAATAAACAGCTTCTCAAAAGGAGTAAAAGTCAGACGGGAAGAATGAGAAGGTGCGGGAGTGAGGATCCTCAATGCCACAAGACAAAATTTGGCCATGCAAGAATAAGCTCAAAACAATATTTTAGTTTATAAACGCAACCTTTTTTTCCCCTCAAGGTTTTGTTCCTGTTCTCTTTTTTTATCTTCCAGGACAGCTGAATACTAAGATAAACCCAATGTTCAGACCAATAAGAGCTTTTTTTTAAATTCTTGTTTGGACTGCTCATTTTCACAAAGAAGAAATACATAGCCAAGACAATCTATGCCAAAAGAATGGACACAACAGACGGAAGTTTAAACAGAAAGAATGGACAGACAACTTTAAGCCTAAAGACAGGAAAAATCTGAGAAGTTTAAGCAGAAAGAACAGAAAAGGTGTGCGCGAGCAACAAAAAATCTTTGAAAGAATAGTACACTAAAAGAAAAACAAAGAAAAGCAAAAACAAACAAAACAGTGGAATTGTAAATAAGAACGAGCAATATAGATAATAGTATACATAAACAAACTGAATAGGCAAACGAAAACACAAAATGAATTTGGATAGATCTGCAACAAAATTTGAGTATGCTGAACGAAATTATCAAATCCCAGTAAAGTATTAAATGTGCACATTTATTTAGAATAAACGCTACGCTGTAAGTCCAAGGTAATTCAAGCATCTTCAAAATTCTAGCATCTAAATCTCCTTCCAATATTTTTCGGTAATATTGGCTTAAACCTATTCTTAGAAAGTGAAGCTTCCAGATTAATCATAACTAAAATGTTAAAGGATTATGGAAATTGCAAGCCACAGTCAATAGTAATTCACATTTCCAAGAAGCTTAGATTTTACCTAAAATCGAGAGAGAGAGAGAGAGAGAGAGAGAGAGAGAGAGAGAGAGAGAGAGAGAGAGAGAGAGAGAGAGAGAGAGAGAGAGAGAGTGTGTGTGTGTGTGTGTGTGCGCGTGTGTGTGCGTGTGTGTGCGTGCATGAGTGCATGCTTGTTGTGTTCTGTTGTGTTGTGTAGAGTTGTGTGTGTGTGTGTTGCATGGGTACAGTTATAAAATGACAGGAAAGAAATTATGAATTTGTTAATGGTTTCAATTACGAAGCAAACATTCCATATACACTTCCTTAGAATAAGCATTGTACAAGTACAAACCATAAACATTTCATTACATCAAAAGTGCTGCTGGTATAATACACTTAAGTCTGAAACCACAACACCTGGGGAAAAGAAGGATATAAACAAAAGGAGAACAATCAAGAATCTATGTGAGAATAAAATGTTACAGAACCATTGTTAAACCAAAACAAAAATCATGAAGGAAAAATAATAAGACTACTTTGAGACCAACTAAAACTGATATCCAGTTTAAAAATGAGACTATTTCATCATTTTTTTAAAAGTGAGCCTGTCATTAAAAAAAATCACAGAACAGTGTACAAACAGTGAAAGTAGCACAAATAAACTTAAAAGCCGTTGTTTTTTTAAATCCATTTTCTCCCAAGCTCTTAACTCAATGTAATAGGAAAATAATCCTACAAGCAACAACCCATAGAGAGTAGAGGTGGGGGAAAAAACCGGTTTGAACCGAAAAACCGGTCTTGAAATTCTGCAGTTCGAAAAACCGGTTCGAGTTGCTGTGAACCGGTTTTTTAACTGCAAACTGAAAGTAAGTTTATCTTAGAATAACGCATTCTTTTCAAAGAACAACACTGAATCTCAGCGCAGATTGGGTGTTTGTAAACCGAGAGTAGCTGTTTCTAGTTGTCTGGTGTTGTAAGGAGCAAGTATGGCCAAAGATTAGGCCTACACCACAGTAACGAACATTTGGAGGCATTTTTTCCTGAGAAAAAAATCGAAAGAGTGATGGAGTGATTGTAGAAAGTATTTCTTTGTGCTTGCAATGTGGCAGTGCGATCAATCGGGGTAGTGGAACAAGAAACATGACTAATCACCAAGAGAACTGTGAATGGAACAACAATAAAACAATGTCTTTTTAAGTTTATTTAATTTAATTTCTATAAATTCTTATGCTAAGATGAGCAAATATGTTTGAAAATGTTTTGATCTACACACACACACACACACACGCCAACACACACACACAAACCCCCCCCCCCCCCCTCCTCTGTCCCTCTCACACACACACACACACACACACACTTATAGGCATCTAAAGTAAACCCCCAATGCCCCACATGGCCGAAAGGCCGAAGAGGGTGTAAAAACCCTATTATCACACATATCACGCTTCCTGAACAGCTTAATGTGCATTCAGTAGTTATTGTTCGATTAAAATTAATGCGCTTGCTGAAGATATTGTCTAAAAGTAGAATGTCATTACTGTTGTAAGAATGAGAGTAACAATAACAGCTTTTCTCCACCCAGCCCTGAGAGAGAGAATGTGTGTGCGTGCATGTGCGTGTGTGACTGTGTGTGCCTGCGTGCGCGCTCGTGTGTGATATTTTGTCCTTGCATTGTGAAAGATTTTCTCTTCTCATTTTGTTTATCTGTTCAGGTACATAATTAAGATTATTATACTTTTGTATTCCTTATCCTCCCGCTACATATCTGATTACCCTCAAAGCTAGTTCATTGCGTTGTGAATGTGCCACCATCCTTCACACTCCAACCGCCATGACGTTTTGTTTTTGTTTTGGTTTAATTATTTTCCCTATGATTATTATATTTTTCAACTACACCCCTACCCTCACCTTCCTTTGACACGGGCAGATGGCCCCGTCATTAAAATGTTTGTTGGAGTTTAGCTAAGTTTTTAGTTGAGTGTGTGTGTATGTGTGTGCGCGCGCGTGTGTGAATATTCTGACAAATAAATATGTTTGCATAGGTGAAACTACTGATGCGAGTACTGGTTTAAAAAAAACGGTTCGAAAAGACCGGTTCGGAGAGAAAAAAATGGTTTAAAACCGGTTCGAAAATTTGAACCGGTTCTCAACTCTAATAGAGAGTGTCATAACACATCATATAACCATAACTTTTTTTCCTGGGATAAAATAAAGAGCACGGTGTGAGGTGAAATGATAATCATGCACTACACAAGTACATGAAACGGGATTCCAGCGGTGCATGTTCGTCAACAAAATTCCATCAACAAAATCAGCATGCTTCAACGTAACCCACATAAACGCTGAACTGATGTGCAAGAAGGTTGTCCAAGGATCAGCATTCACGGCTACATGAAATCCCCAAAGTTGACACAGTGTGAAGCGCAAATTTATACGGACAGTAAAGATGATTATAAAAATGCAGTCGCAATAAATGCTAGATGCAATTATGAAGAAAGCCAGCGGAGCAATCTCAAATCATTTTTAACCCTTTCACCGCCAGCCATATTTTCAGCCAAAAACTTCCATTAAATTTACCTGGGCATAGAACAAAATCCATCTGCAGTATTGGGGATTCTTCTGTGATATATATAAAATAAGGTCTATCCTTAATTCCCAAAACTAAAACAATAGGGTGTTTGGATAATAGACCCCAATGTGATGCCTCTTAGTGATATAGGTGTTGAATCACTGTGGTGCTAAAATGCGACTTTGGCAGTGAAAGGGTTAAGTTCATGTATGATGTATGTCTAAACAGAAATCAATGTGTTCATCAATTATAGAACTTTTTTTTTTAGAGGAAAGAAAAACCAGCAACCGTAATTTTCAGAAATCAGGATGAATTTACCAGGAATAATTTGTCTTCCTCAACACATTTCAACGATGAAATCAGTAGGATCACAGGAATTTCTATAGTTGAAATAAAAATTAAAAAATCTTCAGACAATGAAACAGACTTAATATCAGTTTAAAGCAAAATCACAAAATGAAAAACAAAAACATGTGTGCATCAAATGTTTTCTCTCCCTTATTTGCCACTTGTAATTTGGAATTTCTTCTTTTCTTCAACCATCTAGACATCTATTGCGCTTTCGCATTGGACAGGGCTGTCATCCTGGACAGAGAGAGCAGGATGATTCTACCTACCAATACTAGTACTATATACGTTTGAAACACAGCTACCAATTTTCAATATCTACATTAAACAAAAAAGTCATCAAACCTTCAGTTGTTCCGACATTATGTGCCGAAAACTGTCTGCAATCATTGTTTTTTTCAATGTTCATTATTTACAACTATGTCCCAATGTATGCCATGAAACTTCATATGTACATTACAAAAAATACAGAACTTCACAGATTTTTTTCTCACAAATTAAGCACACTCAAAGCAGCACATGTCATGCAAATTATCCACAGTGTATAATATTTTCAAAGGCATATTCACAGCCTTTGTTATTGCATTTTAAACATTATTGTAATCGTTGAACAACAAAAATCAACAAAACAAAAATGCAGAAGAAATCCAAACCAAATCAATTACAAACTGAAAGAAAGCAATAAATACTGTATGTGTTTGTACATCATCTCAAAAACAAAATGAAACCACAGTGTTAAGGCATTTTTCAATGATCAGAGCTTCTCCTAAAACAAAGCAAAAACTCCTGATCTGAAAGCTATGGGAAGTCTTGCTATACCTTGCAATATTCAGATGTCTCTGTTTTCAATTGTGACAACAATTTCCGAGTATCTTTGCATAAGGAAAATTAAAAGACAATCGATTGACCATTCAATTGGTTGATACACATAAAACTCTTAACTCATTCAAGTCGTTCCGGCCATATATGTCCGGAATTAATAGATAGCGGTCAATTTGATGCATTTGCCTCATGGGAAGTAAATCTGTGTGCATCTTGGTCAATTCTAAACTCGCTTCGCCTCTGACTTTGCTTTTGTAGTGGTTTGTTGTAGGGGAACCAATCGATGAAAAGTTTTTCTATATGAAGTCTATATATATAAAAAGTCTGATCTACCGCTTCCCTATGTCTAAACCTGAATTAAAAACCTGTAATCTTCTTTCATTCTCATTTTATTTATGTATGTTTTGTTTGTGTGTATGGCTGGATTGATTAGTTTTTTTAATAATTCAAAATCGTTGCGATGCGAACGAGTTAAATTTAGCAGTGTAAAAGCGAGATGTCATAAAAGATAGTACTTACAGTAGTTTACACAAGATTTCATTACAATACTTCAGAAAATGCTACTGGTGTTTGTAACCTTGGTGAAGTCTGTTTCAAGGAAATATCTCACACACACACATGCACGCACGCACACACACAGGCGCACGCACGCACGCACACACACTTTTTCCTTATCATTTTGATGTTTAACTGAAGTCAACAAGTTCACTGAAACATTGGGCCCTTGACGACTACTTGCAAAATGTTTCTGAATTATCCTCTTTTTGTTTTATCAGAATGAGAAAAATTCAGCATTTGCATTTTAAGATCACATAACAAAAAAAGTGTAGGGAGTAGGTGGGCAAATCACATATCTTCACCAGAAGCATACCAAACCATTTAACAAAGCAATGACAATCAAATATATTTATCCATCAACCGTTCTATGGTTTCTCACAGACAATATAACAAAACATTAAATACAAAATATTTTAACAACAAAAACCCAAACAAGCAAACAAAATGACCATGTAGAAAATGAAAACAAAGTAAAATGACCCCCCAAAATAATCCAAACAAACAAAAGAAGACTATTGGCTTGGCATGGGTAGCTTACAATGATTCATATAAATAAGCCTGGTCACAAACGCTTACTTCAAATTCAACTTTAAGAACTTTATCAATACAGTCAAACAGTTAGGGAGAAAGGTGGCAAAAAAAAATGGGTAGGCGCTGCACTTGCGGCGACGCGCTCTCTGGAGGAGAGCAGCCTGAATTTCACAGACATAAGTCTCTGTGACTAGAATATACCAAATACCAAACCTCTATTTTAAGACTTCCAAAAAGTCAGGAAAAATAGGTCTTAAACTGGAGGGGTCTTTTAACGGAGGTTGTTTTATAGTAAGATAACATGATCCGTACAACAACAAAAGAGTCTTAAATGAGAGGAGGTCTTTTAACGGAGGGTCTTATAATAAGAGGTTTGGCTGTTTTTGTCTTCTGAAAAAACCTGCAGTTATTAATCCCTTCCCAGAAAAGATCAAAAGATCTAAGCAACTGTATTAGACCGACATACCCTGCCACTTGCACTTTTGCAATTTTGAAAAATTGGTAGGAATCTTATGAAATAATTTCAATGACAGACGTTTGAATGGCTTTAAATTTTGCGTTAATAACTGTCAGAAACATTTCTTGCTAAAATATGTTGGTCTGATGTTTTAAAAATAATAAACCCAAAATAATTAAATGACCTGTTGACATTTATGAAACAAACAAGGGAGGGGTTACCAATATTCAAAACATGATATTCATCATTCAACTGCAAAAAAAACTGCATAACAGAGTCACCAACACTAGCAATACACAAGCTGACTTTGTGAGCACAGTCAAATGAGATAATAAATCAAAATGGCATATTGTCGGTGAAATTCAAAACCCTTGTATCTCGATTTTTTAGTTAGATACATAGTCAGCTCTCTAATTTTCCCCACCACCTTCCACCATAAGCTCGTATCTCTAACGACTTTCTATCTGGGGTAAATGAGGTTGTGAAAATAGAAGAAAAACTCTGAAGTCCCAAATTCAGTTAAGGACAAAAACCTTGTATCTTCGTTCTTTTCAAGTCTAAAAAAAAAAATTATTTAACGAAATGCAGGACTTAACTCGCAATGTCTTGAACAACATATTCATCATAGTTAATCAATTGTGGTCATCGCGGTTAAGTTTTTTTTCCATTTTTCTCAAAACTACAAAACTTGATACAAGTTTTTTAAATTTCACAGATGATATGGTACATTATGACCTATATATAATATGCAGAGCTTCAGATTGTTTTCAAACTTCATGAGTCAAATGACCCCTGATTACAGAAAATGATGAGTTCATTTCCAAAAACAATGGGCCAATAATGTGTCACTGTAGTATTACACTTAACATTTATTGCAGACTTAATGGGTCAGATGACCCATGGCTGCACAAAATGAGGGGTCAAATCACCATCAATATGGGTCAATGACCCAGGCCCACCAACAATCTGAAGCTCTGAATATGCATCGTATTGTCTACATTGCAATATGCTGTGTGTCATAAACAGAGGAATATATTTTGTGCTTTTGCAGGCAAAGCAATAAGAATACTTCATAGTTCTTCATAGTAATTTGCAAAGGCTCTCGAACAGTCATTGTATAAACAAATGATTCATAAGACAGTATAGAATATCAAAGTCTACAATTGTACATAGCATGTCAATCAGATTCACAATCATTTATGCAAATATAAAACAGCATACAAATTCATAGAAACTGGAAAACAAGAGTAGGAATGATTAAGATTTGACCTTAATAATACTGAAACATCTAATTCAAAAGAGCAATTTCAGTGATTTACAAATTACATCAGTATGAAATCATTCAAATCTGTGGATATCTATTAATTAGTCTCTGTTGTTCTTTTTAAAGCAACAGAAGCATTAACTACAGCAAAGTAACCCCCCAAAAAGAACACAGTTAAAGCCAACTTTATAAATGTGAAAGCCTGCTGAAATAATACCATAATAAATTTACAATCTCTACCTCTACTAAGCTATAATTCAAAGCACTTTAAGAAGCACCCATCCCTGCCGACGAAATGCTGGTGAGCCAAGTGTAACACGGACGGCACAGACAGTAACACGAAGCATACCTACACGATGACAGAGCGGCACGGCACAGTATGTCATGACAATGACGGAGGATGAGGGTTCCACCAAACTACAGCAGGTAACCGGTCACAGCACTGGAAGGATACTCAATAACGCAGAGAGAGCCGGGTTACAGCATGCACCCATGTGGCATGCGCCTACATTTCTGTACGGCTGTACTCTCACTGGAAGGCACTGGCACAAAACTTAAGGCGGGAGACTCAGAGCAAGGAGCAGCCTGCGGGTACACCTTACAAAAAGACTCGGGGGAGTCAATATCCTACCAGAGCAAGACGATCCAAAACTGGTACAAAGCTGCCCGAAGCTCGCACATTGCTGTCCGAAGCTTCGCCGTTTGTAGTCCACGGATCGCGACACTGCAATAGTGCGCACAATGGGGATTTCATCATCGCTTTGAGGGGTGGGGGGGGTGGAGGTGGGGGCTAATCGTTGATCACTAGGGGTAAAAAATGCAACAAAATTGAGAAAGCATAACCAGATGCACACACACAAAACTGTAAAGAAAATCAAGAACACACAAAAAAATCCACACCAATCATTTCACAACTGAAAACCAATGGCACCAAAAAAGGCATAAAAATAAAATGAAAGCAAATCCACAATATTAAAAAAAATCCACAAGTGTCCACTTCTCCGCTCATTTTTTCCCCCAACCTGTTTTATGTGCAAATAAAATCAGACTTCACAAAGCATAAACGTAAAATCCAAATTCACTTAAAAGGGGGAAAATCCACATGCTGTAAACACGCACACTTCAAACTTCAAAAACTCTACAACATGACTCCTTACCGGCTTAAGATCTAACAGAATTAGTGCCATAAAACACCTCATG
This sequence comes from Phymorhynchus buccinoides, assembly GCA_017654935.2. NCBI lineage: Eukaryota > Metazoa > Mollusca > Gastropoda > Neogastropoda > Raphitomidae > Phymorhynchus > Phymorhynchus buccinoides. Next base: position 35,779 of record JAGGCT020000428.1, on the reverse strand, counting down.
CATAAGAATTGTCAACCAATTTTAAAAACAGCATAGGGGTTTATAAACCATTAATAACGGAAAGAAAGAAAAACACAGATAAAGTGGGTTCACCAGATCCGACACAGATGAAAAGTTCAACAAAGACAAAAAAGCAAAAACTAAATGGGGGGAGAAAGGGAAGGGGGTGGGAGGAGAGTCATGGTGATAGAAATGAAAAGGGAAAAGAAACTAAGGTACAAACTACAGTGTCGTAGCATGACCGTTTTTGATTTCTCCCTTCTTCCAGTTAATAACGACTGTTCACTTTTAACCCTTTCATCGCCACTGTCGCCTCTTGGCACCACAATGAATTAACACCCATGTCACTGAAAGGCATCAAATGAGGGTCTGGTATCCAGTGACCTTACGTTCTTAATGTTGGGAAGTAAGGATATGTTCTATTTTATGCATTTCACAGAAGAATCACCAATATTGCAAACAGAATCTTTTCTCTACCCAGGTAAATGTAACGGAAAGTTTTAGCTGAAAAATATCTGGTGTTGAAAGGGGTTTTAATGGCATTTGAAATAGGTTCAACATCTTTACTAAATATACCTATCAGATGATGTATCATATCAGCGGAGCCAAAAGTTGGGAGCCAAAAGAGATTTAACAACAAATGGTTTACAATGATTTAAGTGTGTGTGCATGTTACTCACATGCCTATGCAGGTTTGAAATATCAGTTTATGGATGATAATTCCCCATCTCTGTGTCCCCCTTTTTTTTTTATTACAAAAATTAGCAGAAACTTATTAAAGTTTGAATCTTCATACAAAAAATGCAGAGCAGAAAAATTGAAAAAATATCCTGTAGTTTAAGTTTAACCCTTTCACCGCCAGCCATTTTTTAGCCAAAATATTCTGTTAAACTGGGTAAAGAAAACATTGTATCTGCAATTATAAGAATTCTTCTGTGACATGTATAACACTAGGCTTATCCTTACCTCCCAAAGTTAAGAAATTGGGTCTTTGGACAACAGGCTTGGATTTGATGCCTTTTAGTGACATGGGTGCTAAAAAAAACACCATAAACCATTGTGGTGCATAAATGCGACATTGGCGGTGAAAGGGTTAAATAACCCTAGAAATAATAAACTTTTGCAGTTTTCACTGTGATTTTTATGCTATTGTTATTCTAATCATATTTGAAGCACTTGGAGATTTCAAGAATATGGCCCAGTGGTTTCATGTATTATCTTTTGAATCATACAGAATGCTACCTTGACAATGGTTACTAGCAACAATTTTACAAAAGTGTATGTCGTAAGGCCTCAATCATACCTGAACTAAATTTGGGACTGTTTAGAACTACCTATACCTATTTTGTCAAATTAATGCACTTGTCCGTTGGTTTCAGACAAGAAACAAAAAAAGTCATAAGTTGCAACAAATGAATTTTATCTAAACTTTTGATGCTAAAAGGTGACAAAAAAAACCTAATAAATAATGCACTCACTCCAACAAAAACCACCGATCTACTAATAATCCCAGGCAAAATAGGGTCTATTGGATGTGCCACAGCGGATGGGTGGGGGTCACACATACTCACTCTCCACATCTGTTTTGGGTGGTGAAACCACAGTCTCAGATGCAGCAAGGAAACCTTCAGTCAAACATTAAATAGTATACGTACACAGGGGAACGCTCACTTGTCATAGGAAAGAATAAAAAGTTTCATTTTCTTAACCATGATGTACTGGAAAAAAGGGGGTGGGGTGGGACGGGGGGAGGGGTTCACAATATCTGCAAATAAAAAAGCAATATTCAAAACAGATTTACCACCCATTTCACAATTTTTTTTTTATTTTTTTTTTAAAGAGGCAAGCAGACAACATTAACTTCAAACAAATACGGACTTTTACGCATTTATACAAAACCAAAACATTACAAAACAAAATTTTAAAAATCTAACAAGTTGACATCCTTTTACTTGCTGTTGATTAAGCGCCTTTTAAAAGCACCGAGTTACAAAGAGCTCTACATGCACCAGTTATATGCAGATAAGAAAACGCATCATGTTTCAATTCCATCTTTCAACAGGCTTAAAAGTTTTTAAAAGGGCAAGAAGCGATGAGAGAGGAGTAGGGACTGAGAAGACGATAAACTTTATTTCGTCGAGGGAGGAGAGGGGGGGGGGAGAAGGGGAAGATCTAGGTGAAGGTGAGGAGAGGGGTAGTGGGGGAGGGGGCTTAGTTTTTCTTTTTGTTTCTTGTTCAATCTGTAACTGGATTTACAAAAGTTCACAATACATAAAAATGATTATTTTTTTAAACTTTTAAATTATTTAAGCCGGCGGGCGCCACACACATGAAATCGTATGGGGATGCAATCCGATAGGTCATGATTCATGTGAAATACTTCCGTCTAAAAATAATTCTGCTATTTTCCCTTACTATATTCAAGTAGATCCAATACATGAATCATGACTGACAATTGACATCATCACAATCACATCGCATTCAGATCCGTATGTAGTGTAGCAGGCCTATTACTTACAAATCAGAAATGGTCCAAAAAGCATATCAACAATAGGTGCATAAGAAAAAACACACACAAAAACTATAATGAAGGGCGTCTGATAATTGCAAAGGAGACGCCTACCAACAGATGAAACATGAATATCCATCTCTAATCCACTTACATGACAAATGCACAGTTCTACACAATATACCCTCCTCCATTTTTTTCTCTCTCTCTCTCTCTCTTTCTTACCCTGCTCTTAGTACCAATATTTATCTTTGCAGCATTTTTTTCAGAACTGCACAATCTATTCAAACAGACCCAACACAATGGAGGCCTGGATTTTTATTTTTTTTAAATGATTTAAATCTTACCTTTGGTGTCTTCATCCTCGATGGTACTGCCGTCGGTGGATTCTTTGATTCCGTCATTCTTCTTCACATTCAGGCTCCGACCTAGGCAACAAGCCAAAGCAACGCATTTTAATATAATAACACAGTGGAACCTCCCTTATAACTTACAAGACCTTCAAAAATAATCCAAAATGAGGTCTTATAAGGGAGGGGTCTTATAAAGGAGGAAATTTTAATACTTACAAAGGGCAATGTCTCAGAGAAGTAGGTCTTATATGGGAGGAAGACTTATAATGGGAGGTCTTATAAGGGAGGTTCCACTGTAGTAATAATAATAATAATAATGTGTCATTTACAATGTAAAACCAAAACAAGTAACACGAGTCAAGAGTACAGAAAAAGCTAACACATGAAAAATTAAAATCTTACACAAATTTTACTGCATATTTTGATAAATTATCGAGGATTAAAGAATACAATGTACAGAAAAAGCAAATAAATGAAAAATTTACATATCATGGGTGCAACTACACAAAATGAAAAATCCTGAAAGGCCAGGGTCCAGGGGTAATGTCCTCCTGCAGCTGAAAGAAGCAAAAATTGATTTATGAAGGTATTTTAGTTTGCTTTTTCCACAATTTATACAAATGTTTATTTTAAAGTGTTTGAAAAATACAGTAGACACACAAAGATCTTGTTTGAAAGGAACTTTCTTTTCTTGGAAATCCTTGTATACCAGGAACAGTTGCACCCATGAATTATTGCAAACATTTCACAGCATATTTTGTTTGATGAATCATCAAGGATTCTTGGCCTGGATTGGCATGTTGGTTTGAATGTCTGCTTGTTTGTTTATTTCTGCGTTTGTTACCGTTATCTTTCGGCCCAAGCTTTCTGTATTTCCCCATAGCATTATAGTTTTTTAGGTTTTTTTAAAATGAAAGAGGTACAATAGTGAAAATAACATGTATCTGAAAAAAGAAAAGAAAAAGATCAAATCAACAGAGAGAGATAGAGAAAGCTATCATTCCTTTTTCTCAAATCACAAGATACTTGCCAAGACATAATTCATAAAGAAATGTCATTTTTAATGTTTTAAAAACTGTTCATATGCAATGTATTGTATATAAAAGAAAGAACTTCTGCTCTTAAATTGACAGCAGTAATGGAAAGACTTGACTGATTTGCATTATATTCCAAGGTGCGACTGAACAGTCTTTTAATAATAATAATATAATAATAATAATTAGCATTTATAGCGCCTAATCTTAAAAAAGCCCTAAGCGCTTACAATAATAAATGAACAAACCAGCAAGCAATATAAATAAAGAAACGACAAAAAATATATTATACACACGCGCGCGCACACGCACGCACTAAACAGACGCACACACTAAACAAACATACACACACAAACACACACACGAACACACCACACACCCGCGCGCGCGCACACGCACACACACACACACACACACACACAGCACATGCACACACGCGCACACACACACACACACCCTCACACACACACACACACAGCACATGCACACGCAACACACACACACGCACACGCAACACACACACACAAACAACATGCATGCACAAAAACCTTTTCCCTGCAATATGTTGTAGTTTTGATTAAGTGTGTATGTTTGTGTGTGTGTGTGCATGTGCCTGCGTGCGTGCGTGCACTTGCCTACACGTATTTGAGTATGTGTACGTGTATGAGACAGAGACAAAGAGAGAGAGAGAGAAAGAGAGAGAGAAGAGGGAGAGAGGGAGAGGGAGCAAACCAGTCAAAGCATGGCTTTCAGTCTCAAACACAAAGATCAATAGCACCTGTAAAATTAGCTAAAACACTACGCAATGACAGCACGATCATCCCTTGACTGTAACCTTGACATTTCAATCACCTTTCGTTCGTTCATCCTGCACAAGGCCTTGATAAACAGAATCTGGATTGTATTACAAACCAAACAAAATAAACAAAATAAAAATGCCAACTTATAGTTGTACAGTACTGATGTTCAGCGTGAAAGGAAAGCGGCAGATTTTATTCTCCTTAGCTCTATCTCCAGACATGGTACCGGAGGAAACACAATTTTCTCTGAAAATATTCTGTGTTCAGAAGATGTCTCTTGGTGTGGTCAAGGGGTAAAGAGCCCTTTATGGTGATCAGGGGGCAATTCCTCTTCAAGATGAATATATATAACTGAACAATCGGGGAAAGAGCATCTTCTCAAGTTAGAAAAACCCTCTGACATTTTTTTTTTTTTTTTTTTTAACCCTCTGACATTTGTTTTTTTATGTTCTCCGACTTCAGAGATTTCTCTGGAAAGCAACATGCCTGATCTCTAGCCAAAAATTCTTCAAAACACCAACACAAGAGAACACTTAACAAATATAAATCTACGTATATCAATGTTTTGTTTTTTAAATAGAAAAAAAGAACGGAAAAAAAGCAGATATTGTTTTCAGAAATGTACATACTCTCATTCCAGTTGAGGTAACTCCTATTCTTGGGAGAAAAGAAAAGATATCAAAATTATGCTTAAAATGAGATGATGTGATGAGCTCCTTCCATTAGGACATCTGGAACTAATCCTGTCACATTTCTTCACAATCAGTCCAATAGTTTAGAACATGGAGATGAAGCATGCTGTTGTTTAGAAACAGACAAGGAAACCATGCAGAAAGTGAGAAACATATTATGCTCTTATTCCAGTAGAAGTAATCCCTGTTCTTGCAGAACTTGAAAGATAAAACAAAAAGGTATGAAAATGTAATTAAAACAGATAAATAAATAAAGGAGAATTTTACTACATGGTATTTACGAAGAAAAAGGAAGCATCATATGGATGAAAAGATAAAGTAAAATGTTGTTAATTTAATGGGGGGTCGGGGGATGATGGGGGTGGGAGGAGGAGAAAACTGATAATGAATCAAAGTAGATTGAGGATAAAGTTGTCTGACATTTCCACTCATGCAACAAAGTGCAGAGACAGTCATTAAAAAGCGGGATAGAGATTTTTGACTTAAAAATGAAATGCAGTCATAACATCTAAATATCCGCCAACAGAACTTAATCAACTTTGTTATGAGCCAAAATAAAACTCACTCATAATACGTAACAGAGCATGTGTGTACACATAATCATACATAAGCCATATATCGATTTCTTTTAAAAGGACAGAATTGAGCTTACGTCCCACAATCGCCCAGTGGGTCTACAACCAATATAAATATAACTTATTTCTTGTTCCATCTAGCTGCTATTTGTACTCTTACTTAGTCAGAGACTAGAGTAACACTCAACATGGACACTACATTAAATATATAGCATCCATGCAGTCAAGTTGGGGCAAATACCTGAATAGTATAGAGAAAGAACCAGGACTGATCACTTCTCCATGCAATGGAAAATCCATTGAAAGAGAGAGAGGGGGGGGAGAGAGAGAGAGAGACAGACAGACAGACAGAGAGAGAGAAAGACAGACAGAGAGACTGTAAAATACACAACCTTGCTGACTTGAACCATAACCACAGCGAGCACCATCAAATTTGGTGACACCACCACCACAGTTTCGCTCATGGTGATGGTGATGCTTGCTACGCTCCCGATCCCCTAGACCACTGCTCATGACCAATCTGTGGTCATAACTCGCCGCTCTGGTCAGACGCTGCGACAACATGACTTCAGAAGGCTCACCCACCCCCACCTCACGCATGGCTGCCGCTTTTTCACTAGGTGGGCAGTCACGAGTCTCCGACACGCTAAATGGCACGAGTGGTGCAGGGGACTCGGGCTTTGGCGAGGGAGAAGGTGGCTGGCGGGTCCAGTCCCACAGATAGAACAGCGGATTACATCGCTCACAGCACTGTCGCCACATGCACAGGTGTATGCCACATCTAACTGAATTCACGGGTATGCTGCGACTGACTGTGCAACACCTTGCAGAGACCTACTAACAACTGTCTTTGATGTGTTTGAAAAGAAATAGTGTGCAAAATCCTTGCCACGAAATCTGCAGAATCACGAAAGTAGAGACAACTAGGTTCACTAAAAAATAGTCAAATTCCCTCTTCAAACTTAGGTGAACACCTAAAACAACTTTGGTCTTCAAGCAAAGGTACAGTACTTACAAAACCCTTGTCAAACCTGAAGAACCATAGCCCAGGAGCGGTTACCTCGACAAAGAACAAGAACTTTATCTAAACAAAAGAAGCATATAAAACCTGTCAAGGATCTAACTAAAGAACCACAGCCTAGACGCAGCTATGACCGGCTGTTGTAAACAGGGGACAATGCGTCTCTCCTTCATTACAGACGCCAACAACAGGTGCATGGTCGTATAGATTGTTCAAGGCTGACTTGAAGCATGTTGGCCGTAATGACATCGGCTTTCCTATCAAACAGTGTGGATTTCACAGCAATACCCCAGAAGGCAGCCTCTGTCAAGGTGATGCAGTCAACAGCAGGTAAGGAAGCTCATTTCCTTACGTCTATTGATTTTATGCTGTGAGGATCCCTATCGCGCAAAGCTGTCGCTTATTACCTGTGTTGAGAACTTTTCAACTTTCCCTTCTGCCATGGAGGGAGAAAGGAGAGAGAGTGAGGTCTACACCGAGATATGTTAAAAAAAAAATGATGGGGTGGGGGGTGGGGATCAAGACTGTGAAACACACACGGTGACACCCACACCCGCTCCTGCAGTTATACACACACAAGCATACATGCATGTACACATGCACACACATGAATACACACACACACACACACACACACACACACACACAATCAGAAATAAAGAGACAGACAAAGACAGACATACAACCAGAGACAGACGCAGATAGACAGAATTGCTTTTCATGTACACTCATCTTCCATATATGTTTGTGAATGGTGATCCTATAACTGTATAATACATGTATAACAAAAAAGCAATCTTTATACAGTACTGCTTAAAAGCAAATCTTTATCAAACATGCTTTCACAGTTCTTAGCTCATTCAATTCTATTACATGTACCTTCTTTTAAGCCCTTATAATATTTAGGAAATATTGGGAATATTTTTATATGCACACAGTTTGCTTTCTTAATGTAGTGAGTAGACTTTTAAAAATACTAACTTGACAACAAAAAAGAAACAAAGAAAACGTCTACAATAGGAAGAAATGGTATATGATATAAAATAAAACCCCACAAAAACAGCTTATAAGCAAAAATCTAAACTATTCACTATAACTATCAAAAGTGCACTGCAATATAGAAACAGCTAATAACCTGAAAAATTGCACAAATGAATTCCACTTCAGAGTAATGACTTCTGCATGCATAAACAAAAGTGAAATTTGTTATTTTACATCCTATGGAGTAAATTGTCAAAGTAATGTCAACCAACTTAAAGCTTGCAATATTTCATTGAATTCATTTCATACCTACCGTATTTTTCGGACTATAAGGCGATACTTTTCCCCCAGACTGAGACCCCTGCGCCTTACAATATGACTACTAAACTAATAAGACAATATAACGACAGAATCTGAATTTTGTGTAAAATTTGGGGGGTGCCTTATAACCAGGTGCGCCTTATAGTCCGAAAAATACGGTAATATGTATTGCTTATAAACAGAAGAATGGCAATCTTAAACTGATGATACATTCAAGAATTCTCAGGCAACCTGTGACGGAAGAGAGAGTGAAAAGAAATGATAGAGTGATCGGGGAGGGGGGCAAAGGTGGAGGTAGAGGGATCGAGGGGTAGAGAGATAAAATAAAAAAAGAGGAGACACAAAGATTGAGTTATGAATGTGTGTGCGGAAGGTGAATCATTGAACAACATTTTTAGCTTGTGCAAGAAACAATTTCCCCGACAGAAATCATATTTTTCTACGCATTACATGTTCCCAGCAAATGTATGGTTTGAGTTTGTGTGTAGGTACATCAACACGTATAATTATAACACCTAACTAGAGCGCGATTGTGCTAGATCAACCAGTTACGCGGCAACATCTTTAGGTTGAGTGACCTTGCAGGAACACACAGACAAACACCCCTGGAACGAAAGTCTGATCAAACAGTCTACACCTGCACTTTACAGTACCCCTGCGCCAGCGAGGATCTCAACTCTAGCTTGTGCACTATTTATTTATTTAAGAAAATTTATATAGCACTTCACCTTTAAGCTCTATTGAGAGCAAGAGAAAAGCAGGTGCATATCCTCAACTGTAGCTCGTGCACTATTGACACTAATGACAGCAAGAGAAAAGCAGGTGCATGGCAGCATTTTCAGCTCCTGTAACCTTGACCTTTGACCAATGTAAATGAAAACGTTCGAACTTGGCCTAGATATTGTCTCTACTTTTCTTCTTCTTCTTGGCCTAGATATCCTAAATACCTATCCGCATGCAAACTTTAAGCCTCCTAATCCCTCTGTTCAAACATTATCGAGTTCACACAGTTAGATAGATAATAAGTCAGGAACAAACAGAAAGCTCTGAAAACATTGACCAGATTTCGCTTCGCGGCTGGTTAATCATATGATTGTTTCAGGATCATCAATAACCATCTTTTTTAAAATATAGTAAATATTTTAAGCCACCATAAACCCAGTTAAACAAATAAAACAAACTACAACACATATCAAACCAGATTCTCGAAGCAGGGAAAAGTGATAGTCGCACAAACATGACAAATAAAATGCATAACATACACTTGTGGTAAAAAGAAAAAGACTAAAAACTAGAATAACATACAAAACCAATACAAGACACTGTTGGAATCAGCATGGCTATCAGATAAACCAACCACCCTAATAAAAGTTAACCAAGTCAGAAAAAAAAAGTTCCTTCCAGTTATTGGTTAAGATCAGAAAAATCTGTATAAATGTATACACGCTCAATACAAAAGTAGATCACTGCTCTGTTTTTTGGCTGGTGTTAACACCAATGAAAGCAAGTTACAAGGGGGAAAAAAGTAACAAACTTCAAAGACTCTAATCATGTGTAGAACTAGAAGTAGAAGTAGAACTGTTAATAAAACCACACTGGCCAGAAGTAGAGAAGCATAGAGGCGGAAGAAGCTGAAACATGATTATGGGGGTTATTTGGTTCCCTTTTCCAATCTGTAGAGGCACACTGTGGGAGCGGCTAAAAAACCTACCTGCCACGGTCACTTCAGCAGAGTCAATGCCTGGATGACCATGGGGCAAGAGAGAGCAAATAGCAGTGAGCATACCGCTCAAAACGCTTCTGGGAAGGGGGTAGTCGGTGGGAAGGGAACACCACTTGAAAGAACCAGCAAGGCAAGGCAGTATGAAGAGTTAATATCTCACAAAGCAACTGCAACACTTGTTGACCCAAAACAAAATAAAATGAAGCCACAGCAACATCATGATTGGCACATTATGCTGTATATTAGGGAGGAGTAGGGAGGTGATAATAAAATAAAACAGAATTATAAAGCAATGTACATTTAAACCACAAATGCTTATTTTGAGACAAAAGGATCAATTCAGGAAGATTGGCTACCTTTTTTAAAAATCAGATTCCCTCTGGGCAAAATGGTATTGTAGTAATATTGATTACCCCAGTAGTACAGTTCTGGTACAAACAAGATATAATTTATCTCACTCTCATCTTTCTTTCTTTATATATTAATGTGTACTTGCGTGTTTCCTGTTCTTTACATGTGTGCACATCAAATGTCCCAGACAGACACAACAATCAAAATTAAGAATTTGTACACAAGCACCCATACAATATGGAAGTATATGTGTATTTGCACAGACATGTCATTTAAAATCCTTACTATCTGATTCATCAGAAAGGGAGTAAAATGCAGGGACAACCATAACCTGTTCCTGAGGCTTTATACAGAAAATTCTCCACCCCTGTCTCGTGCCCAGAGATGCGAACTCCACCTACTTAAGATTATCCGAATATCGCCCTTGCCTGTCATGAAGTAGTAGTATATAGCCACAGAAAATTAGCTGCACCTGACTCGTCGCTAGGTGGCATGAGCAGTTCAAGCCTAAAATCATCGCCCTTTCGTGTCGGCAAGAAGTACTATAAAGCCCCATTACAATATTTATTCCTTCTCGGATCAGTGAATAAGCTCCACAATCACATGTACTCCACATTTTACCAAGATCCGGTCTATTTTGCAGTTTGCAAAACGTTGCTGGCCACAAAAAACACTAACTTCCTTGGTTTGATATCATGAAATCTGAAGCCCAATTCCTGTCTAAACAGAGCATAACAACTGCTGTAGATAGAATCCCGCTGGATTTTGCGAATGAATAACCAGCCACTTGAAGTCACACAATAATCCAATCCTTGGCAATTTGAAAGCCACAGACAGCAAAAGAGGACAGGCAGCACATTGATTTTTAAATCAAAGAAACAGTAACAGTTCAAACTTTACTTAGCAAGCATGAAAACTGAAATCTAGTTTCCAGTCAAACACTGTTTCCGGTACGCACAAGAGAATATATTTGATAAAGTCACAAATGCAGCATGCTTAAAGAGTTTCTGGCATAGATTCTCAACTCTTGTTAGATGTGCTGTTTCTACCTCATGGTCATCAATCTATGTGTAAAACTGTCATCAAGACAGTTTTCTCAAACAAAACACACATGGTTAAAAGCATTGAATTTTATTCTACACTAAGACTAAGAGGAAATCAACTGAATGCAACCAATCAATAAAACAGATATATAGAGAAGAAGAAAATGATGCTGTTGACAAACATTACCTTTAAAACCTGGAATTCTTTTAACGTTTTCCAAATTTCTTTTTTTAACAAAGGCAGCCAAGAGAAAAATAGGATTTAAAAACAATAGTTATTCAACTAATGGTTTATGGCAGCTTTCTACAATAAAACAAAGTTGTGCTTGAAAGTATTCAAAAATAAAAGGGAAGAACTGAATAAGGGAAAAGAATGGATAATGCAATAAAATAGCAATTTCAGCGAGAGGTAATTTTTTCCTGCTTTAGGAAAAGTAAGCTTTATGGAAGTGCTTGAAGCCATAAAAATAATGGCTAAAGGGAGGGTGAAAATCAGAAAAGCTGAAGACATCATGCTGCTTACTCAGACTCACCTTTGCTCACTGTCAACGCAGAACACAGTCATGAAAAGGGACAGACAAGAGAAACACATTGCATTACATTACACCTTCATACTTTCTGGGTCAAACTGCTTTGACCTAACATAAATAACCCACCATCTATTTTCTGTCTCAAACAAGGCATGGAAGGGAAAAAAATTCAGGATCAACAACTCAACTAAAATTATGACCAGGTTGTGTATGGAATGCTTCTATAATTCATGTTTGCAGGTGGGGCTTAGATTACACAATTGTCTGAATCATTTTGTGTGCAGACATGCACATTCTAGACAAACACATTCACATTCAGAGCAAGTAAAGGCATAATTTCCAGGGCGCATATCTTGAAATCCTTTATAGATGGAATCTGGAAAATGCAATAACAGCATTCTCTGTTGCAGAAAATGCAAACATATTCACAGTAAAACACATTTAAAACAAATGAAGCATTTGAAGATATGAAATCAAGGATATTTTAATACCTCCCTTCAATTTTCCATCACTTAAGTTAGATCGTGATTCGCGTGTGTACCGGTACCTCACTGATAACTTTAAAATGGCAGAAAATAAAAGCAGATGGACTAGTCAATAACAGTTGACAGTTTGATACAGGGCATCATATTTTATTCACTGATAACAGGCCATTCCTGAAGCAGCTAGAGTACTGAAGGGGGTTGCGTACCCCTTAAGGCATTATCATAATATGACGTCAATTTGTGGATCTCCAGTTCGATATTGGAAAAGATTAAGATCACCAGCATCTGTTAAAATGTTTCTGCTTCCACTGTATCAATGCTCTGGTTTGTAACTGAAACCGTTTTCTAGAAGCAAACGGATTTCTGAAGACTATGACAAATTGGTCATTGCGTACCAGTATGGGTCAGTGCGCACCATACATACAGGTGCTGCATTGTTATCAAAATACACTTATATGTAACCACAGCAACTTTCACCCCACACCAAGTGCGTTGAGGAAACCTTAACGTAAAAATGAGTAGATTCAAATCTTACCTTCTAACTCCATGAAAGTTCTCTTTTGGTTGAAAAGTGGAAGCGGGAATAAATAAACGTCTTTGGAATAAATGACACAAGCATATGTGGTTTCTTTACACTAGACTCTACGATTTCAAGGGGGGGGGGTACGCACTGACCCAACTGTGACAATGTATCACGCACGACCCCTCTTTCTTTATCTACCCCCCCCCCCCCCCCTTTCTTTTCTCGGGCTGCCACTTTAATTGCCATTCAACATCAAACAGACGCCGATTAAGGCATTTATCTCTTTGAAGCCCGATCTACCTTCCCATCACGAGAAAGTGACATCCACAGTCGGCGCCCTTTGAACTCTTACTTTCCGATCGCGAGAAGGATAGGAATGTCGGCATGTGATAATGATGTAACCGGCGTGTGATTGTTCTGTACTACTATGCAGAATACTATGACATCATCTTGTGACTTGTCGACTGCTATAAACCAATGACAGGCTCTCATTGTTTGAAAATGGGAGGGACAAATTTGAGTAGTGAGGAAAGTTAGCCTACACATACTTTCTCACAAGACGCTGAAACCTGGCTGGAGCAACATTGCAGACTCAACCTCTCTCCCAGCCAGTCATAATAGCCCAACTAGTGAGTATTATTGACGGCTGGTGATTGAGATTTGTTTTGTTAGATCATATTTTTGATCTAGATCCTATGTTCAATGATGAATAAGGAGTAGATATGTTATTGAAAAGAAGTGGTAAACATTCTGTTCTATTTATGTGCACTGATTATTTGTGCGTGTGTGTTTTTTACTTTAATTCTTTTGGTTCCAGAACCGGATTTTATGCCTACTAACCCTTTTGTATTTTAGTAGGAAGCCTGTGGGTTGCAATCTTGCACTTTATGATACCATTCCTTTCCAGGTGTTGGATGGAGAGTGATGTTGGCTTGATCACCTTTTATGTTTTACTGATCTCAGTTTGTTAACTGAAATTCAGATTATGTGTTCTTAGTGCTATTGTACAAGGGCAGCCTTCTAGCCGGTTGGGATCCACTAATTCCCTGCCGACTGAAGCCCCTTGTCTCTAAGCCATAGAGACCTACATCCACCTTCTCCTGTGATTATCAGCAGGGCATCGTGGTCAGGAAGCTCCATCCCTGACTCACAAGGAAACAAGACGGGAACGCCACCAAGACGCCCCGCACCCAGAATCCGCGAGGAGACCACGCCTGAACCGTGCCATCCCGCGATGCTGTAACCGGAACAACTGGGAGCTACTCTCACCTGACGAGCAAGCCCAGCCAACCCAGCACTCGCCGATCCCTACGGAGGAACTTGACAACAGCTAAGTCCACCGGACCGCGCCAATCATTTGAACTTTCCCCCTGGCACTGAAGACACTTAGTGACCCTTCCCGCTTGGGGCTAACCTTCTAGAAAGACAAAAGTCTTGTAAATCCTTTCGGATTTCATTGTTTTTCATTCATATTTTGCTTTGGCGCCATTGAGCTGCTTTATTATTATTGTTGCATAATCTTATGCAGATTTTGTGAGTAAATAAAATACAAGTGTCAAATAATCCTGAACCCTTTGGTCAGACTGATGAGAGTGGAAGTCTTGTAATTTCATGTAAAACCCTACTTCTCTCTGTCTGCCATTTAGAGCAATTCAACCACTTGTATTTCTTACAATCATACGAGCCAGAACCCGGGCACAAATATAAATTTATTAGATGAAAAGGGGCCGGGAAAGTTGCTCACCTCCCATACCCTAGAGAAGTGGGCTAAAGGCAAATTTTCTACTTGAAAATTTAACACACAAAAAGTCTTCCCTAGAGACTTAGCCTTTTAACCCATTACCTCGTCACACCAACCAACGCAAAGACATCGTCAGAACTCTATCTTCAATTAAAAAAATAATAATAATAAAAAAAAATTATATTTGCCGAATGCAGCTCATCAATCTATTCTGTTGCAGTTCAAGCAAAGAAAGCAAACATCTACTCAAACTAATTCAATTATATTAATTAGAGTAAAATTGAGGACAACAGCAATATCCCAAATACCAACACTACACACAAAAGCCTTTTAAGGATGTCAAAATCAGTAAGTCATTTCTGACCCTGTTGCTACTGAATTTCAACACTGATCACAATAGCTGTGTGTCCACATCATCAACATTCACTGACAACAGTTCACTCATGCTTGGCGACACAGAACACAAGACAGAAGATCATGAAGCACATCACATACACATTTCAAACACGATTATTTAAGCCTTTCATCGCCACTGTTGCCTCTTGGCACCACAATGATTTAACACCCATATCATTGAAAGGCATCAAATGAGGATCTGGTATGCAATGACCTTATGTTCTTAATTTTGGGAGGTAAAGACAGGACCTATTTTATGCATGTCACAGAGGAATCCCCAATATTGCAGACAAAATCTTTTCTCTACCCAGGTAAGTTTACTGGAAAGTTTTGGCTGAAAAATATCTGGCGATGAAAGAGTTAAGCACAGGAACGGCAGCTAAAAAGGAAAAAATGTACATCTTGCTCCTCCCTTTCCCAAACTCTCTATTCCTTCTTTCCCATTCTTAAATCATAAGCACAAATCATAAGCACATGATGTATATGTTGTATAGAATGTTGACCCGCATAGAATGTATACATTCTATGAGATTGTAGAATGTATACATTCTACGACTGGTTCAAAATGAAACAGAGAATGTATACTTTCTACAGCAAAATTGTAGAATGTGTACATTCAATGGACAAACTTATGGAATGCTGACGGGAACCTGATGTGTCATAGAATGTTGACGGTTGTACCTACCTTTACAAGTGGTTTGATACCTTATCATCATGCACTCACTGGTTGAGAACCACTCAGGAACAAGGCGCTCATATGGCTGAAAAGCATGAAGCGCCATCGATATTATAAAAAAAAATTTTAACTGTTCACAAAATGTACACGACACATTTACATTGGTGTTACTTGAGCAGTGTACCTCATCTTCTTCTCCTTAGGCAGCCAACTTCATCACGCTGAAGATTCTGCTGCACTTTAGGGGGTAGTACGAACAAGAAAGAAAATAACAGCAAAAGAAGAGTAGAAATTGAACTGATGAGATATTATGGGGAGAAGATAGAGCCCAAGATAGACAGGGATAATTTAAGTATTTTTAGATACTCTGTTTGCCATGTACAATATTTATGAGATTCAGAATTTAAGGAAGTTAGTCAGATACTGAAGAGTCAATTTATAACAAAAAGGGGGAGGGGGGGGGGGATGCGTGATAGAGGGGAAAGACGAAGTTAAAAGTCATACACGACCGCTAAATGACCCGGTCTAGCCGGAGACATCCGGGCCCCACATGATGCATGCAGAGTGTGTCATGCACGACCGTTAAGTCCCCCCGGATCAGCCAGGGAAACTCGGGCCCCACATGATGCATGCAAAGGAGTATATGGGACATGCAAGACCGTAAGGCTGCACATGTTGCATGCAGAGAAGGACCACAGACCTTTCGCAGTATCTAGGCAGACCAATCCAGGCTACCGTAGCGGCCCCCGGGGTCGAACCCTGACCGTCATAGCTCCTGACCTTCATTTTCCACTACTTTGATCTATGGCCACTAGTTCCCTAATTTAATGTGAGGTTGGGGTGAGGAAGGGGGAGGGGGAGGTGACTGAGACAGGGTGGTTTGGTGGAGGTGTTTGTGGAGGGCTGTTTTGAATGCCTCCAATGACTGATTGGAGGCAACTTGCTCGGGGAGACTGTTCCACTGAGGGATAGTGCGGGGAAAGAAGGTGGATTTTCTGTACTGAATTCTATGGCTGGGGATGTCATATGATGCTGAGTGGGATTGACGGAGACTTTTCTTCTGCAGAGTTTTTAGTGAGAAGTCTTGTGTGAAATTTGTAGAAAGTAGTGAGGCGGCCTTCAGTTCGTCGGGTCTGTAGAAGAGGCCATTTTAAGTTTTTGGTGAGGTCTGCTGATCTTGTAGACTGATGGTAGTCTCGGGCCACCCATCTTGCAGCTCGGCTTGCACCTCTTTGGTTTGATACCTAGGCGTTGATCACAGGTTGAGAATCACTCAGGAACAATACATGTAATGTATGTAATGTTGAGAGACGCCCCTCTTTCGAAGTCTACTTTCTACACCTTTGGCCGTGTAATGTTGACGGGCTCCATTTCAGCCCGTGTAATGTATACATTCTACAACAAAACCCATAGAAAGTATACTGACGTCAACTTTCTACAAAAATCCCATAGAATGTACACATTCTACATTTTAGGCAGTGGAATGCATACATTCTATGCGGGTCAACATTCTATACAACATATACATGTAACCGCGAACAAAACCGATGGAGATATATAGTAGACAGCATAGGATAATATAAAGAAGTAAAATGAATCAAATATGAAATAATTATAATGCACAAAATTAACCAATCATTTTGGTCTGGGATCACAAGGGTAATTTCAAAGACGAAATTGATCTTGTATCACAATTATTTTGTTAATAATTTCTTTGGTTCATTTTTATTTCTATACTTGTACTTTTTCTCTTCTAAGAAAAGTTACTGTAGAAGTTCTTTTCAACAGGTGTCTACCAAGAATACATTCAGCAAAAATAATTTGAACATCAGATGTCTGTGCCATATGAACAGTTGAAATAGGTGTAAAACGTCCAACCGCACACTCAGACAGATCATTTCAGTGGACAATAGTGGTTTACTGCTTGCAGTTGGTCACTTACCTAAGCCTCCTCCTCTAATGGCTGATCATTAAAAAAAAACACAACTTAAATACTGTAAAACCAAAACAACAAATAATAAAAAGAAGGAAAAACTTATTAAAATACTTCTTTTAATAATGCCTACTGATACATATTCATGTATGAGACTGATTGTTGATTGTAATTTGTATCGTCATCAAAAAATGTTTCATGCTGTTAAATTCATCGTGATACTTAAATGAATGAATTTGACAGTCTAAAACATCTGAGGGGAAAATAAAAGCAAAACAAACAACAGACACAAAACGATTAACTTATTGAGTGAATAACTCCAAAATGTTGTCATTACACTACCACTTATTACTCAGTGTTTTCTCCAAAGCTCCCTCTTTAACACTCATTCCTTACTTTATACTTAATACTCCAATTCGTTTTAAAGTTATTATATACAAACTAACTAAACATTACTAAAAACAAATACAATATTTCCTTAACTTTATTAAGCAGCAGGTTATGATGCGTTGGAGTGGAGTAGAAATGCATGTCTGATTCAATGTCTTTCCAAATAGGCATATGTGTGAGGGCATGCATAATGTGCAGAGGACGTCAATAAACCAGAAATGGCTGCACAGGGTGAATGCAGCTTGCATGAGTTAATACAAACAATGTTCTGTGCGTATCATGTGCATGGTAGTTTTACTGTTCAGTACATTATTCTTTAGACCATTCTGCATGCAATCCTAACGTTCCTTGCATGGGATGCTTAGAATTATAAGCATGACATTAGTCAAACATCCTGGGTTATACTGAAGGCTGGCAATGAGCTACTGCATGTTTTGGACACCCGGCATATTAAAGCAGTGTTAAAAAGGTTAGGAGAATACAAACTTATTGCAATGTCAGTTCAAACTCCAAAACAAAACACTCATCTGAATAAGCAAAAGTATTAAAGCAACAGAAAAGTAAAACCAAAGAAAAAACAAAGCTTACTGTCAAGACGCTCATCTGAAGAACACATTTTGGAAAGGGCACTTTCAAATGTAAAATGCAAACATGCAAATCGCATTTTAAAGGTCAATAACCAATAAAAAAAAATAGGCCAGTGTTGAATAATCAATAACAAAAACTGCAAACTATATCGGCAAAAAGTATAGTTTAATATTACCAGAAGGACTTTCAACAATTGCTAGTTCAGACAAAAGGACAAAAAAGTACAGAAAAGAACTGACTATACAAAAACATTAACGAAGCAAAATAGCAAGTAGATCCAACAAAGATTAAATCAAAGCTCAAAAGAACAATAGTTACTTGTCAAAATTATTAGGTCCAACCATCAACTATCATCTACTCTAATCAAAGCTAGCCTAACCAGCTTGCAAGCCACATTTGCTTTTTTAACCCTTTCACCGCCAACGTCGCATTTTGGCACCACAGTGATTTAACACCTATGTCACTAAAAGGCATCAAAATGGGGTCCATTATCCAAAGACCCTATTGTCTTAGTTTTGGGAAGTACTAAGGATAGACCTTATTTTATATATGTCACAGAAGAATCCCCAATACTGCAGATGGATTTTGTTCTCTACCCATGTAAATTTAATGGAAATATTTGGCTGAGATATGGCTGGCGGTGAAAGGGTTAAACCAAGTCAGTTTTTCTTTGCTTACAGAGTGCTCTTTTAATATTTAACTTACATTTCTAGACCATAATGTTGTCATATAATTACCATTCCAACAACATCTGTTCAACAAGATAACTTTTCCCTTTGTTATCAAAAAGTTGAATATTGTATGATATTCTTGAGGTTCTTGACAAAGGTCAATGATCCTACAACCACTGATCTTGATCTTCCAGATTGAACTGAGTCTCTAAGAACATGCTCACTGTTAGGCTATTGTCCATATCTAAAATGGTTTTCATCTTGTCCCATTAGAGGATGGCAATTATTTGTTGTTGTCCCATTAGGACAGTTATTGGGACAATTATTTATTGTCCCATTAGGACAGTTATTGGAACAATTATTTGTTGTTGTCCCATTAGGACAGTTATTGAGACAATTGTTGTTCCATTAGGACAGTTATTGGGACAATTATTTGTTGTTGTCCCATTAGGACAGTTATTGGGACAATTATTTGTTGTTGTCCCATTAGGACAGTTATTGAGACAATTGTTGTTGTTCCATTAGGACAGTTATTGGGACAGTTATTTGTTGTTCCATTAGGACAGTTATTGGGACAATTATTTGTTGTTGTCCCATTAGGACAGTTATTGGGACAATTATTTGTTGTTGTCCCATTAGGACAGTTATTGAGACAATTAATTGTTCCATTAAGACAGTTATTGGGACAATTATTTGTTTTCATTAGGACAGTTATTGGGACAATTATTTATTGTTGTCCCATTAGGACAGTTATTAGGACAATTATTTGCTGTTGTCTTCCCTAGGTGTAATCCAGACTTTGTTGAGGAGGCTGTGCTAGTTCAGTCTCAGAAGGACCTCCATCCACTGACCACTATTCAAAGTATTCTCCAAAACTAGGACATTTCCTAGCTCAAGCTTTTAGCTTAATTTATCGTTGCTTGTTTTATAGCTTCAATACCATTTTGTGTAAATGGGTGACTTACTGTTGCTGATTACTTGGTTATTCCAGCTAGGGCTGGCATTTTATTCAAACTGTCTGCTGATACTTGAAACTGTTCACTAAGCTTCATTATCACTTTGATGACCTTGGTGATAATTTAATTATATTCTGTGTTGTTTGGTAAAAACTTCCATCTTTTGGGTCTTAAAAAACAAAACATCTTCTTTTTAAGGAGGTTTAACTGGGGTACATTATATTTGTTAATAAAACTCATGAACTATCAGTATTCTCAAAAATACCATAAATCCACTTATAATTATGCATATCTGAAACAGTAAATCACATGCAAAATAGCATATGTAAGCATAGGCACAATTTGGTTCCTTTGAATGTTGTTTAGTCTGCTGTTATTTTGCGTGCGCACGTCCACACACACACCTCTCTCCCTCTCTCTCTCTCTCTGAGTCTGTCTGTCTCTGTCTCTCTGTCTCTGTCTCTGTCTCTCTCTCTCTCTATCTCTATCTATCTATCTATCTATCTATCTCTCTCTCATGAAACAGAATAAACTTAAAATTACATGATCATTAACACCTGCATTATTAATATCTTTGAGTTCAATAAAATTATGATTGGCAAAACGTACAGTTGCCAGTTGGCATAGTCAAAAGTAAATTTTTTTAAAAAGAAATAAACAAAGAGATGAGAAAACAAAGCAATCGTCTACACACACAAAAAACACTAAAAATTCTGTAAAGAATGCCCAGCCTTATAAACCTTAATCATGAAAGAAATCACCTGACACTGTTACTATTTAATAACCCTATTCCCCACCCCACCCCCCTCACACAACCACACACTGCTACAAGGCAAACAATTTGTTATTACCAACACCTATGTCAGACACTCACCTTACACTACACAGCATTCTCAGATACAATTCTTCACCAAAGAAAACTGCCCACCAATCTATAAAGCTTCGCACTACATCAGTACATGCCTTAGAATGCACATTCAAGACAATGAAAAGCCTAAAGCCTTTAAGGATTCATAACGGAAAACGATTTTGTTTTAAACCAACACTATATTCAAAGTTCTTTTGGCAGTGATCTCCCTGAACAAGCTTTAACTCACCTCACAACAAAATCAAACATGCTTGGAAAAAAAAAGTAAAAAATAAAAACAAAAAGGGGGGGGGGATAAAACTTGGGACAACTTCTGATATCATTTTTGGAAGGCCACACAAGCAGGAAGGTTTAGAGGGAACAACATAACACTACCATCTTTGGAAGGACACCACATACGGTAGCGATTTGGAAGGGGGAGCACCGATTGCACAGGAGGGTTTGGAGCAAACACTCCATCGACAATCACTACATTTTGATTGGAGAGAAAAAAACAATAACAAGGTTGTATGTACGGTGGTACTCACTGGAGAAATTCCTGGTGGCCAGCATGGTCGTCAAAATAGCACCCTGAAAAGAAAGCACACAAAACCACCAATAATAATGTGCCAATATTCAAGAATGTACTAAAGCACCATTATTGGAGGGTTAAAGAGAAAGAGTAAGAAACTATAAAGAAAACAAGATACCAGAGCCATATAAACACTACTCCCAGTTTCAATGCAAAGATAACCACAAATTATCTCCCTTGTCAAGGGACTTATTTTTTTATTCTACGATCATTGAGACAGACAGAGAGACAGACAGACATCTGACAAGCAGAGACAGACAGAGAAACTACGAGAGAATGAGACAAGAGACTCAGAGGAATGACGGACACAGTGAGACAGATAGACATACTGACAAGCAGAGAAAGAGAGACAGAGACTGTGAGAGAATGAGACAAGAGACTCAGAGGAATGAGGAACACAGCCACAGACAGACAGACAGACTGACAGTCACATACTGACAAAGAGAAAGATACAGAGAGAAAGACACAGAGAGACAGAAAGGACAAAAACGAGTTGGAGAGACTCCGTAATATAATTACTGGCATATGACTGTGCCGCCATGGGGAAAGAGTGAAAAATAATGGGGTGGGTGGGTGGGGAATATGGGCATTTGCAAACAACTCACATCAGACATGGGCATTTGCAAACAACTCACATCAGACATCTGATTGTGTTTTCTGCCATTGCAGAAAACCCTACAGCTTGTCAGAAGATTAGATTTGTTGGTCAAAGAGCAGACACTACCAGCCAACCTTATGTCATAGGAAAACAACGAAATTTGCTGATTTCCCGAAGCTCTCAAAGTGTACAGGAAAGAATGGAGGATAAGTCAAGTCTTCTGACAGTTCTCTCACAGGGTCAGCGCAAAGTTTATAGTGGCTTAGCGTGTGTGTGCAGGGCTTTCAATCGTCCCGCAAAACAAGGGGTCCCAGGGACTCCTTCACTTACAGCATAGAGGGTCCTAGAGCAGGGATAGAGGGTCCCAGTGGCATTGTGAACGCTAAGAAGAATTTTTCTAGTGAATCCCTGGGACCCCCTGCACAT
The DNA here is from genome assembly GCA_017654935.2 of Phymorhynchus buccinoides. Classification (NCBI taxonomy): domain Eukaryota; kingdom Metazoa; phylum Mollusca; class Gastropoda; order Neogastropoda; family Raphitomidae; genus Phymorhynchus; species Phymorhynchus buccinoides. The sequence continues at coordinate 13,024 of JAGGCT020000428.1, read as the reverse complement.
TCTTTTAGAGGGTCCTTTAGAATTGGGGTCCCTGGGAGCCCTGGTGTGTGTGTGTGTGGGCGTGCGTGCGTACGCGTGCACGTGCGCACGCAGTTCAGGCTTTAATTACCATATCAATATTAAGTTCAGGCTTTAATTACCATATCAATATTTCTGTGCAGTAAAACTAGAAGCAAAAACCATTACCATTTCATAAATAAATGTATACATATGATTGATATACATGGAGTTGTAGCAGGTGCAACAATTCAAATTGTTCCCTACACCATAATAAAAAGCCAGGTGAAGGCCATAAGCCTATCACACAAGGAACAAGGAAGGCTGGTACTACATTGTAGTACTTTCTGGCTTTATGTGCAGCTTTTTGGTCCCCATACAGTTGATACACATAAATCCTTAGGTTTGATTCACAGTCAGAACTTACTCAGAAACTACAACAATATATCTGTAGACGAAACCAAACATAATTGAAGATAGGTGGTTGCAGATCTATCCAATCCAATGGGTGAAACCTACCTGAGATGGCAAGTGAGGCCTGGACTGGTATTTGGGCAGGCTGAAGAACTGGGCACTGGTCATTCCCAGATCCACATCTTCCACTCTCACCTCTATCTCCATCATCCTATTTTGCAATTTAACACAATTCTCTATCTACTACCCTCCTCTCCTCTAAACCACAAAAACTTCAAATCATGTTTCTCCTTCTTGCCAGTGCCACAAACACTGTATTGGTTGGTTGTCCTCCTTTTGACACTTTTGATAGGTTGTCCTCCTTTTGTTTCTTTCGTGTGCTTTAATATGACACATTCTTTTTCATGTGATTATGACACTACAAACCAAGTTTGGGTTTTACTTTTTGCGTTTACTATCATTCCCTTCTCTTCTGGTTATTATATGTTACATAATCATCAGCACAACAATGTTCAGAGAGATAAAGTCTGGTAACCCCCAACATAATGTAGGGCAAAGGATCTACTGGCCTGTCACAACTAAGTCATCATACTACTACTTATTACTACTCGACAGGGTTCCTGGTTTCTTCTTTTTTAAGGGGTACGCTCACACCCCCTGTTTAGAGTTTTAATGGGGTATTTTCACCTCCTGTTTAAAATTTTAAAGGGTCAAAACGAAAACTTGGGAGAAACTCCACCCACTTCTCTCGAGTGCCTGTACACACATACACACACACACACATGTGTACTCATGCACACACACATACACAAACATGCGCAGACTGTAGCCAATCTTTAACCCTTTCACCGCCAAAGACGCATTTTAGCACCACAGTGATTTATTTTTTAACACCTATGTCATTAAAAGACATCAAATTGGGGTCTATTTAGTATTATCCAAAGACCCTACTCAGTACTGTCTTAGTTTTGGGAAGTAAGGATAGACCTTATTTTATATATGTCACAGAAGAATCAATCAATCCCCAGTACTGCAGATGGATTTTGTTCTCTACCCAGGTAAATTTAATGGAATTTTTTGGCTGAAATGTGGCTGGCGGTGAAAGGGTTAAGAGCCATGTTGATGAAAGGAATATGAAGTGTATGAAACGATTTTAATGGATACTGAAACTGAAACAAGGGTCTCCCAATGTTGTTGTTCTCCTGATGAGCAGTGAGCTTTCAACGATTAGGGCTTCTTTCTGCATGATCTTGTACAATTTTAGATCATGGCTAGCAACTCCAGCCTAGACAGCCCTAGCAGATAATTCAAACTTACAAAAAAAGTAATGACTGTGTTAACGCACAAATCACGATTTTAATGCATCATCACCCCTACTTAAGATTTTAAAGGGTAAATCTCACACATGGTTTGAGATTTGCGAGTTCTAGTGCCTAAATACGCACAATCTCTACGTTATCAGAAACCCTGCTACTAGTACTACTACTAGTCAGCATAAGTATGAGCAAAATGTCTGACCAGTCTTCATTTAACAACACACACACAGTAAACTTGAAAGCAAACCAAGGGAGACATGAACAACAGAAGACCTTCAAACAAGATTATCGTCTTAAACAAGTATTTCTGTCCTGAACTCTTGACCTTCACTCTGATTATGACGGCTGATGTGTCATGTCTAATGATTCACAAAGAACACAAGTCGAGATAAGTAATCTGTGATAAATGACCAAAGTGAAAGACAACAATGAGGAGCGATAGAAAAAAAAGCTATTTAATCTGGCTAAGAATAATGCAAACAGAAAAAAACTACCACACAACAATGAAATAAACCCAGTTATCTCAAATATGCTTATTTTGACAGAAAAAATTCTGTGGCTCAAGATAAAAGCTGACAAACAAAATCAGTAACAGGAATATAAACTGCAAGAACAACGGCCACAAAAAGACTGCCCCAAAACTGGTTTTTCCACAAAAACAGCAGTTACTGTGCTAGTGCAAGAAGTACTGTGACAGTAGAACTAGTTTTTAAATACCCTAAATCCATCCATGGGGAAAGACGCAATGGTAACATCAATTCTTAGCCCATGAAATGCCAGCACCACACATAGATTAGTGAGTACAACCAACCACTAGCACATAACTAACACATTGAATTTCAATGAACTTTTGTTTCCTTTTCCAGAGCCAGAGACCATCACAGAAACGTCAACAGATAATGAGATTCCATTGCAAAGAAGAAGAGGTGGAGAAGGGGGGGGGGGGGGGGGGGGGCCTTTTGCCACTGTTCACTTTCCAAACGAAAATTGTTCTCTCTTTTCTACTCTGCTTCTTTTGGCACATGTTTCCACAACAGGTCTGGAACCATTTTTTTTTCCATGTTGATCCACGACCATTTCTTAATGCATGCGTGTGGTCCACCCATCAATGCGATACACACAATAATCACCCATACTCCCACTGTCAGAAGCTACTAGCCTGCGGGCATCTGGAGACAAACCGGCATTGACTGATGCAGGGACATAATGTGACTTGACATGAGGTGACCACCAGCACCGCTATCTATAGTAACTGTGTGGGTCCATTGGCTGTACCCTCTCCCACAGCTGACAAAGTAGTAAAAACAAAAACAAAAACAAGCTAATAAACATCTGTTCAGGAGAGAGAGAGAGAGAGAGAGAGAGAGAGAGAGAGAGAGAGAGAGAGAGAGAGAGAGAGAGAGAGAGAGTGAGTGAGTGAGTGTGTGTGTGTGTGTGTGTGTGTGTGTGTGAGAGAGAGAGATAGGGGGGGGGGGGGGGGTAGGGTAGGGTGGAGTAGGGAGCAGAGATCATGGCTGGAAACAGGAAAAAAGTGGGAAAGAGATGGGGGTGGGTGGGGGGGGGCGGTGGGGGGAAGCAAAAAAGAGAAACACTAAGCAGATTTAATTTTTTATCCCACAGCTATTTTTGTTTCACTGTTATTTTTGCCCCCAGTCAACATGTCTTACAGTGTCTATTCTTTGACAAGAGAGCAGAGAAGAAAAACAAGGAGTGTACTTAATGCTGGAAAAGCTGATGGAGGAAAAATGCCTTTTCAAGCTTCACAAAAGTGAAATTTACTCCAAAATGGAACTTCAAACTTATTTGCTTCATATAATTTTCACAAGGCAAATATGAAGGGATAGTAAGCGGCAGAAAAATGTTCACACACACATCCATACGCACGCATGCGCGCAAACACACACACACACACACATGAACATCACAAACATGTGCACACACAATCCCAAACAAAGATAATTATATGGATGGTTCAAAATTTTATCTTGTATTTCTCTCTCATACTTCATATTTTACTCAGACAACATAACAAGCAGTTAAACCTATTTTGGGTCTAGTTTTCCACAGTAAGATCTTTCTTACAAGACAAAAACAACAAAACTGACTGAAGGTGGGGGGGGGGGGGGCACCATACAAGAAAACGGAGTCTTGTCTGGATGCAGATTTTACAGAGAGAGAGAGAGAGAGAGAGAGAGAGAGAGAGAGAGAGGGGGGAGGGGGGAGAGAGAGGGAGAGAGAGAGAGAGAGGGAGGAAGAGAGAGAGAATGGGGCGCATGCAGAGACTGCTTGTGTGGATGAGGGGAAAGGTGGTAAGGGTGACTGGAAAATCATAAAAAAAGGCAAGCAGAAAGTCAACAACTAATTGGACGTTAAACTCTCTCTCTCTCTCTCTCTCTCTCTCTCTCTCTCTCTCACACACACACACACACACACACACACACACACACACACACACACACACACACATCATTCTTGTGGAAAAACTAGACCATCAGCATCACTGAAAACAAAAATGGAACAGCCATGTGCCTAAAACTAAAAGAAAATAATAAGAGGGTGGGATGGCCGTGTCTGGATATCGGTATCATGGAGTGAGGTGAGGAAGGGTGGGGTAGGAGAGAGGCGGGGGGGGGGGGAGGAAAGAAGGGAGGGGGGGGGGGGTTGTATTCGTTGTCTGACGTCTGTGATGACGGCAATCCATAGCGGTGACCTATCGGATAATCAGCCGCATCGTCCGCTGCCGGCTGTGTGTTCGGCCAAACAACCATCTGGTTTCCTAATCATTTCTCTAATGTTCGGTGTCCATCTGTGTTCTACCGAGGACCCAGCATGTTTGACAATCGTGTGAAAGGTGGCACACGCCTTGTTGCTTTTGACTTGCTGACAGGTTTTTTGGTCTCCCTCCCCCAAGACCCAAACATGGGCGACAGCGGACCAAATGCGTACACAACGCACGCCAGTCGGTGCGAATGACATGGCAGCAGGTGTGAGAAAAAGAATGAAACAAAACAGATGTCTTGTATTAGCCAGGACACGAGATGTACACCGACCCTAAGCCTACTAGACTAAACTAACGCGTCCGTTTTTTGTTTCCATGGCATCACTCTATGACTCTGCCGGCCAGTCGTCTTCGCTCGCACAACACACAAAAAGTATAAGAAAAACAGCAGCAAGCTAGGCCTACCAACCGACTGTAACTATGATGACATTTTCTACACTGTCTAGTGTCTTAGTTTTCTGTCTGCAAATCCGTTCAAAGTGACATTAGAATCAACAAATAAACTAATAAAAAGCAGACATTTAAGCCTATTATGCATTATTTTTATAATCATATCATAAGTATGATAAATTTTAAAAATATAGATCTAGTTTTAAGGATGCCGACGTCATACTGTCATAGGCCCGTATAATAAATAATATAATATAAATAATATAGTAGATTTGGAACCTGCAGTACATTTGATTTCTACACGGTTTTTTCATTTGATTTTTTTTCGATGTTATTGAGTTCAAGCCTATAAAACTATAAGACAGGCTTAATCAAGTTTCATTTTTGATAGACAGCAGGCCTAGATAGATTAGACTTAATCTACTTATCTAGATCAAGACTAGACTACTTCTTATATCTGCATTTCTCATTGTTTCTTCGAAAACACGTCGGAATGAGCATGTTCCTTCTTCTTCTACCAATAATGTCCACCACTGCCGTAACCAGCTGACATGTACTGGGGTTCAAAGAATTATGCAGCAGGGAAGAAAAAAAAAGATAAGAGTGAATGCACGGCCAACCCTGGTTAGTCCAAGAAAACCCGGCCCCACAAGAGGGAGAAAAAAACCCCAGGGTAGTGAGTTTTTATGTGGGGAGCTTCAGCACCTTCGAGGAGAAGGAGCTGAGCGTGGGGGACTGGACGGTTTCTGGTGTTATGGAATTCCAGTCACGGATGCTTCTGGGGAAGAAAGAGTTGTTGCGATAGTCCGTTCTAAAGGGGATTCTTTGGAACTGCTTGTGGTTTTGTCTTCTGCTCCTGGTGGCAGTGGTTTGAGGGCGCTGCATTTCACACAGGCCAGTCCATTTGTGATCTTGTAGATCATGGCTAGTCTGGAAGCGCTGCGGCGCTCAGCCAGTGATGGCCGCTGTAGCTGGTTCCCCTCACGTGTTTTGCATTAGAACAATTAGTTAGAGTCTAGTATTATACTACTAGTATTATATTACTACTAGATATTGACTATAATATAGACTAGGTCTAACAAACTGGAAAATTACCTGCAATTGATCTATTATAAACAAGAACCACTGACAGAGTACGCTGTACGTTTGTCCTTTGTCAAATATCTCACAAAGTGCGAGCTTCCTCAGTTCCTGGTCAGCTTTCTCATGGCGCCTTCAATGTGTTTACGTCATTTGCAAATTAATGACGTCGTTTTCTACTCCAATCTCTGATACTTATAAAAAAGCGGGGGTGCATTGAAAAGGAACGAGGGCCTGTCCGTTTCTCCGTCCGTCTGTGTGTGCAAGACATTTAGGTGTGTCCCCTTCTACAGCCCTATTTACAGTACCGAGCTTGATGAAAATGGACAGAAAGGTCTTCAATCTTAGGAGGACGATGCAGAATAATAATAAAATTCATGGAGTCTCTGTGTGTCTGTCTGTCCGACTTTCAGTGTCTATAGTTTGAAAACCATTAGCTGCATACTGACCTTTATAACCATATTCGTGATCAGCATCACCAAGGAAATGCATTGGAAGAAATTATGAAGGTGCTAGTAGCACAGCGAGATGTGTTTCTGTCTTTGTACCCGTGACAATGTGTCACGCGCAACCCCACTTTCTTTACCTACACCCCCCCCCCCCCCCTCTAAACACCCACCCCCACCCTCCCCTTTCTTTATTCGGGCGGCCACTTTAATTACAATTCAACATCAAACAGGTCACCGATTCCGAAGCGATATCTGTTTGATCACAGGTTTTTCCTCTGATGACCCCCACATTGGCGGTCTCCCTTTGTTCCCCGTATCTCCTTTTCCGATCACGATAGGGAGAGGAATGTGACGCACCGCGTTAGGAAGGATTGGAATGTGACACGTGCCAGTGATGTAACCGGCGCTTGATCGTTCTGTACTAGTATGCATAATATTATAGCGTCATCTCATGACTTGTCGACTGTTATGAACCAATGATAGGATCTCGGGTGTTTAAAATTGGAGGGGAAAGTCAGCCTAAACATTCTCTCTCACAAGACCTCCAAAACCTGGCTGAGCAACATTGCAGAATCAACCTCTCTCCCAGCCAGTCCTAATAGCCCAACTAGTGAGTATTATTGATGGCTGGGATGTAACCTAAGTGATTGAGATTTGTTTTTGTTTGATCCTATTTTTGATCTAGATCCTATGTTCAATGATGAATAAGGAGTAGATGTGTCAGTGAAAAGAATTGGTAAACATGCTGTTCTAATTATGTGCACTGATTATTTGTGTGTGTTTTTGACTTTAACTCTTTTGGTACAAGAACCGGATTTTATGCCTACTAACTCTTTTGTATATTTTTAGTAGGAAGCCTGTGGGTTGCAACCTTGCTAACTATGATAACATTCCTTTCCAGGTGTTGGATGGAGAGTGATGTTGGCTTGATCATAGACTTTGATCTAGCCGGGTACTGAATCATACCAGTTGATTCCCGTACACCTTTTATGTTTTACTGATCTCAGTTTGGTAACTGAAATTCAGATTATGTGTTCTTAGTGCTATTGTACAAGGGCAGCCTTCTAGCCGGTTGGGATCCACTAATTCCCTGCCGGTTGAAGCCCCTTGTCTCTAAGCCATAGAGATCTACATCCACCTTCTCCTGTGATTATCAGCAGGGCATCGTGGTCAGGAAGTCCATCCCTGACTCACAAGGAAACCAGACGGGACCGCCGCAAAGACGCCCCGCACCCAGAATCCGCGAGGAGACCACACCTGAACCGTGCCATCCCGCGACACCGCAACCGGAACGACTGGGAGCTACTCTCACCTGACGAGCAAGCCAAGTCAACCCAGCACTCGCCGATCCCTACAGAGGAACTTCAGCACAGCTATGAGCTAAGTCCCTAAGACAGTGCCAAAGAACACTAACTGGAAACCAGGACACTTAGTGACCCTTCCCACTTGGGGCTAACCTTCTAGAAAAACAAGTCTTGTAAATCCTTTCGGATTTCATTGTTTTTCATTCATATTTTGTTTTGGCGCCATTGAGCTGCTTTATTATTATTGTTGCATAATCTTATGCAGATTTTGTGAGTAAATAAAATACAAGTGTCAAATAATTTTGAACCCTTTGGTCAGACTGATGAGAGTGGAAGTCTTGTAATTTCATGTAAAACCCTACTTCTCTCTGTCTGCCATTTAGAGCAAATAGACCACTTGTATTTCTTACAATCATACGAGCCAGAACCCATGCACAAATATAAATTTATTAGATGAAAAGGGGCCGGGAAAGTTGCTCATCTCCCATACCCTAGAGAAGTGGGCTAAAGGCAAATTTTTTATTTGAAAATTTAACATACTAAAAGTCTTCCCTAGAGACTTAGCCTTTTAACCCATTCCCTCGTCACAGTACCTGATGTACACTCACCCCGTCCATCTCGGATAGCTTCAGCCGCAGATCCATCTGTAAAAGCATGGATCCAATGTTCCTCAGGGCACTTGGTGTTGATGTATTCCAAAGTCAATGACTTCCTGGCTCTGGTTGAGGGTCCCCTGCCTGCTACTTGTGGAACTTCACAAGAGATGGGTGGCACTTGACCTCGTTTCTATGAGGGGACAGCCATAACTGATGGAATGGGCTTCGGCATGTGGTCCAATAATTCTGGATCTTTTCTTTCAAGGATCCTGCTTTGCTTGAGGAAGCTGGGTCTTTTGAACTTCCCCTTCATTGGATGGGTCATACGCTTGTGTGATGGGTGGTCCTGGAGTCTCTTGAATTTTGCAGCTTGTGTCAGGACTTTGATGTCTCGTCCGTCTTCGTCTTTTGTTGTGGCTGTTTCCAAGTCAGAGATAGGGTGCTTCTCATAGCTCCAGTCATCATTTTCATGGCCTGATTCTGCACTCTGCTCGGTTTCTCAGTGCTGGATTTGGCAGCTGAGCATGTTGCAGTCATTCTGTATTCAAGGACCGGGCAAATTCTTCCCACATAAAGTGTCTTCAGCACCCTCTGGTCCGCGCCCCACTGAGTGCCAGACAGCTTCTTCTTGAGGGTCAGGCTGCTTTTTGCTCTAGTCTGGTTCCTTTGGAACTGTTTTTCCCCAGGTGAGCGGACAATCCAAAGTGATACCAAGGTACACATGTGTATCTTCAGCCCATAGTTTTTGTCCATTTAGCTTCAGGTTGACTCTGTTATTGAGTTGAGAGGCTGAAGACTGTTTACGTTGTTTTTCGTTCATTGACTTTGACAAGTCATGACTGTGCCCATGCTTCTATTTCTCTGACCGCATGTTGCAGCCTGTAATTTGCAGTGGTGATGTGCTCCTCACTGCACCAGAGTGCAAGGTCGTCGGTGTAGAGTGGCACAGTGGTAGCGCGTTCGCTTCGTGTCAGGTAAACCCGAGTTCGAACCTGGGTACAGGGGATTTTTCCTCTCACTTTGCACTAGGCCTTACAGTCTGAACGTGGAGTCTTTCGGATGAGACGATAAACCGAGGTCCTGTGTGCCCATGCACTTAGCATACGTTAAACCCAGTGGCAACGAAAAAGTTGTCATTTGGACAAAATTTACCCCCCACCCCTCATCAGTCACACAAAAATCGCATGCAAAAAAACAAAACAAAAACAAAGTGGGTAGCGCGCCTCTGGCTGCGATGCGCTCTCCAGGTGGGAGCAACCCGAATTTCACAGACGCCTGTGACTATAAGTACCTAAGCTCCTCTCACGTTTTTAGGCATTCGATGCAGGATGACTCCAATGAAGATTAGGAAAGGTACTCACTGATCCAGACTTGGCCACAGCCTGAAAACCATTAGCCACAGACCCCTGTACCCTTGTATATTATTCACCAAGATCATACGAGGAATGCAGTGAGAAACATTTTGAACCTCCTGTGCCTGGGAGATACACACTGGTTCTGAAGACTGTTGGCCATAGTTGGAAAATTGTTAGCCAGAGACCCCTACAACTTTTTTTTATATTATTCGTCAGCAGGAATGCAGCGGGAGACATTTTGAACCTTCAGTGCAAACCTCTGTCAAGGAGACACTCAGGGTTCCATATACTATAGGCCATAGTCTAAAAAGTGTTAACCAGAGGCCCCTATATCCTTATACATTATAATTCATCTTCATCAGCATCACACCAGGAATGCAGTGGGAGACATTTGGAACCTCCAGTGCAAATCTCCACGATAATTCGTTTCCTGTTTTTGTTGATTAACCAATCACATGAAACACTTGAGGACCGACTCCAGCCCAGAGTGAATGTGCTATGGGCTCAATGAGAACACTGAAGCAACAGTCGAGCTTCATCCAATTAACGAATGCGATTCTGAGAGTGTTGCTCAATTTTCATGACCAGCACTGCTGGTTAACGCCAGGATATCAGTATGAAAGGAAACGTAGAGACCCTATCATGTACTCTCAGACCAAAATGGAACCCCACAGCGTCATCTTCATTCTAATCCTCATCTCCACCAATCATCATATGTATAAAAACAAAATTGTCCCAAGTTTTTGTAGCCTTGCATGCCCTGCTCTCACGATGACCTCGGTTTCAATGGCCAACCCAGTCTATGCTCTTGCTGCGTTGGGTCAAAGTCAACAGGATCTGTACGTTCTTGGGTGCTGTTTTTAAGCGGACATGGTGGCGCCCTCAGAACCTCAATCATGAGTAAGATATTATTGTCATCAGTAATGAAGGGGCTTAGTAGGTGGTGTCTTGCATAATTATATTACATCAGAACAGGCTCCACTGAATTCCACCGGCAGCTGTGCAGTGTCTCCACCGGTAGTTACCCCTTGAGGACATGACATACGCTACATACTGACTGATGGTTTCAAGGAATGCGACCTTATAAACCAGGTTATGGCTGTGAATTGGGACTCAGAATGAACAGCATGGGAGCAACGCCACTGTACAGCTCAGAAAATGACAGCAAAACACACAAAAAATAGGCCTAAGGATCTAAGGGCAACCTTTCTTGTAAAAACAGAGAGCAGGGGAGCAGATAGAGGTGTGTACGTCTAGGCTTCGGGGGATGAGCTAGCTAACCAGCTGCGCAGCGAAGTTATTCCAAAGCTGGTTATGTTTTCAGGGCTTTTTGTTTGTTCCTGGATGTGAACACGATAACATTCAAATGGAGGGACCTTGGAGGCTCAAACTTTGCATGCGGATAGGTATTTAGGATATCTAGGCCAAGTTTTTTGTGTGTTTTTGCCTAAGCCAAGTTAAAAAATGAAGGTCATTGGTCAAAGGTCAGGGTCACTAGAACTGATAATGCTGCCACACACCTGCTTTTCTCTTGCTGTCAATAAAGCACGAACTACATTTGAGATCCTCATTAGCGTAGGGGTACTGTAAAGTGCAGGTGTAGACTGTTTTATCGGACCTTAGTCTCAGTGGTGTTGGTCTGTGTTCCTGCAAGGTCACTGGACTCGAAAATGCTGATGCGCGGCTGGTTGATCTAGCCTATTCACGCTCTAGTCATGTTTTTGTATTTGTACACATACAATCCATCTGCCATGTTGTGTAACACAAAAAGTTGTAACATATCCAGTTGCAATGTTTGATAGATTACAAACGAAGATTGATAGAAGATGAAAAATGGAGAAAACAAATACCAAATTTTACAGACTACAGAATAAGGCGATGCTTTTTTCCCAGCATCCCTGCACCTTATAATGTGACTGATAATATAGCAAGGAAATAGAGTAACAAAATCTGAATTTTGAGTCAAATTTTGGGGGTGCGCCTTTTTATCAGATGTACTCCTCCGCCAAATGTGGAGCTCTATGCGCTTAACAAAAAACCCCAAGAAATTCAACAAAGACAAATAATCGCTCACACTCATGCAAATAGGCATACACATATATGCACAATATGGGTGAGAGTAGGGAGTAGTTCATCAATAAATTCTATGAAAAGTGGCGTCGGCATAGGGTCAAGAGGGCAGGAAGTGGGTTTTGCTTTTAGAATGGTATTTTTCAGTTCAAAGGCAGTAACTGGCTGAAATTCCAAGAATATGGATGTTGTTCCTATAGTCCGTAAAATACAGTAACTCACACAAAGCCATCATGAGGAAGATGGACAGAGAGAAATAGAGGAAAATGTAAGCGGTTTCATCGAAATGAGATAACAATGGGAAAAAAGAAAAAGAGGAAAAGGTATACACTTTCATCAAAATGATATAACAGCCTGTGCAGCCTGTGAGATTTCAGTGACTATTTCTGTCCTGTCCAGGCCGTTCCTTTGGGGGGGGAGGGGGGGGGGGATGATCTGATACTAGTCTGCCATTGTCATGAGGTGTAATTAGAAGCATCCTTCCACTTCCAACAAGTTTTATCTGTGAACAGCTATACTGGGGGGCCCTCAGAGATTCTATATTACACAACACACACACACACACACACACACACATGTTTAGTTCTTTATTTTTCTTTACATCATTTTTTATGGATGGCTTGTTAAAAAAAAAAAGCATGTCATTTGCTTAGAAAATACAATGTTCCCATCTGGAAATAAAATTTTGACTTGACACACACACACACACATATACATGCGCACGCACACACGCACATCAATTGTGCATGCGCACAAGCATGCATCAGAGACACAACAACATATGCACACAGAGGCAGATCAAGGTGACTGGGAGGGGGGGGGGGGGGTTGGTTGAGGGGCTGTGGACATGCATGCACACATACACACACACACATGCATGCACACACACACGCACTTTGAAACATGACAAATGTTTGTAAAACAAAGAGCAGGTTTCAACATGATTGGGCCAGTTGAAAAAAAGTCATGCTGTCCTTGGCTTGGGTCTCTATGTGTCTACCAGAATCAGATTATGACTCTTGGCCTGGGTCTCCATGTGTCTACCAGAATCAGAATATGACTCTTGGCCTGGGTCTCCATGTGTCTACCAGAATCAGAATATGACTCTTGGCTTGGGTCTCTATGTGTCTACCAGAATCAGAATATGACTCTTGGCCTGGGTCTCCATGTGTCTACCAGAATCAGAATATGACTCTTGGCCTGGGTCTCCATGTGTCTACCAGAATCAGAATATGACTCTTGGCCTGGGTCTCCATGTGTCTACCAGAATCAGA
>JAGGCT020000427.1:10000-50000 GCA_017654935.2 Phymorhynchus buccinoides | reverse complement strand
GCTCAAGGACGAAGACTTGAAGTGAGTTTGGAGTGTATTACTCTACTACTAAGATACTAGTTTTAATTGTAAATACAGGGGTGCATGTGGGCATGCCTGAAGCCTGAATTCAGGCAATTTGATGCTGCTTCAGGCAGCTGTGTGCCTGAAGAAAGGGCTCTTTAACATGATATCGTTCTTTTGTACATTAGGTTTTGGCAAGAAAGTTCAGGCAAAAGTTTTGGTCACTGCATGCACCTATGTATGTATAGAAGTGGTAGTGATGATGGTAGTAGTAGTAGTAGTAGTTGTAGAAGTAGTAATGGCATTTATAGCGTTTAAAAAGTGTTTACAGTAACATAATATAAATACAAAAACGTACTAAACCAAAGTACCAGAAACTTTGCTGCTGATGCAAACTTCGTAATCTATTATTCAGTTCAATCCGATCTGATCAACACACACACACACACACACACACACACACACACACACACACACACACACAAAACACACGCAAGGAGGCGTAGTCGCCGGCTCGTAATCCAATGAGTTTGCGAGTGCAGGGGTTCAAATCCAGCTCTGTCCGCATTGTTGTGTCCTTGGGAAAGACACTTTACTTCTATTTCCTAGTCTTTCGGGTGAGACTTAAAACTTTGGTCCTGCGTCTGAACGCATGCACAAGATCTTGCACACACGTTAAAAGCCCATTCCACTATTCGGTAGAAGTAGGTCGTGTTGTGCTGGTGGGATGGAAGACACAAACTCATAGTATGCAAAAATGGGTGGTACTGTACTAACGGCGACACGCTCTCCTGATGGGAGCAACCTGAATTTCACAAAGTCTGTGACTAGAAAACACCCAAATACCCCCCCCCCAAAAAAAAAGAAAAAAAAGAAGAAAAATGCATACAAAAGAGCATACACACACACAACACACAGCCACAAAAGATCACACACACACGCACGCATGCACACACGCACGCACACACACACACACACTTGTTTCAGTGTAAGTGTGTGAATCCAGGAATGCATGAGCGTATGTTCGAGTATGCTAATTATGAACCTTTTTCAGTTTTCAATTGTTATCATGAACCGAGTAATCTTTTGCTGATTTATTGTGCTGTCATTCATTCACTGTGATATTGTGTGTGGATGGTATCCTGTATACTTCTGGCATCTGCACCAGGAGATCAGCAGAAATGCAAGTAGAATACATGACTTTGGGCACCAATTTTGATGCTGTTTTATTCATGTGTTGAACTCTTTTTGTTTTTACAGGGATCCCCCCAACGACCTTGTCGAGCATGGTAAGTTCCTTGAAGAATTTGACTAGCAATGCCAGGCAAAGATTTATACCATGATTTCATCAAAGTTGTTAACATTTTGTTAAGGCAATGGACTACCGTAATTTTCAGACTATAAGGCGATATGTTTTTCTCCAATTTCAACCTATGTGCCTAATAAACGAGGGCGCCCTATTAGTGAACAAAATCGTGAGAAGAGAGGCAATGATTGCCGTACTCAGTACAGTCTACTGTGAGTCACAACCTTGAAAGTGGTAACGAGTCGCCGATACGACGAATACTCACGTTAAACTGCTTCAAAATCCCTATTATCGTCCGAGATACCATCCAACAGATGCCATAACCCTTAATTGGATGTAAAAAGCATCGTTGTAGAGCTTAATATGCCATAATTCTACCAGTTTTCGCGAAGAAAAGTCCAAACACAACAACCGTAAGTCGCAAAAACGGAAGTTTCGATTATTTGAGAAGGGAGCCAACTCTCGTTTATGACAGCAGTAATGGCGGTCGGTAAGCGTTTACGGGCTTCAAACTTTGACTTTCTTTTGCGAGGTGTGTATCGCCTTATAAACGAGGGTGCCTTTTACTTGAATTGTTTTTGATTTTTCTTGAAAAATACCCTATTCACCTTATACACAGCAGCGCCTAATGATCCGAAAAATACGGTAGTTATCTTTTTTCTTTTAAACTGAAAGAGATGAAATCCATTCCGTGTAGGTACCCATGGATAGCTAGTTCTGGCAGCTGATGCACTTGAAGCCTTTCTTTCACTGTTGAGTCTGTCTTATTAAATAAAGGTAACAGTCCCTCACCAACAAGCTTACTTGTCAGTTACATTCAATAAAACAACTTATTAAAGACCCCGCACGTCACGTGTCCACATCAAGGTTTTCACATGTTTTCCCTCTTATAGCTAGTAAGGAAGCTTAAGAAATATTCCTAGTATAAGAGGAAATGTGACACGTGACGTGTGGGGTCTTTAAGCTTGATTAGATGATCATGATTTGAGTTGTTTTAAATGAATTTCAATAGGGCATTTGACACGGATGTTCATACTGTAGACTAGACTATGCCACTACCCGCATGTTTTGCCCGTAGTTGTGGTGAGCTCTCTTATTTTAAGGCCTTCAGTGAAATTCAAGGTCACCCGCCCTTGGCAAATGGCCTGTTATAGGTCTTTTTTGTGTATAAGGTATTGCTGTCAGTTCCCTGAAGAAAAGAATCTTACTGTGCCAGTCAGTACAGTCGACCCCCTCTTTTAAGACCTTCAAAAAATCGCGGAAAATCGGTCGTAAAAGAGGGGGGTCTTAAATCAGGGGTGACCAAAACAATGCACTCAGTGACTCACTACACCGTATATGACGCACAGCACATGCATACACTAGAACTAAAACATGCTTTCTCCGTCATTCTTGAATGAAACATCGCGGTCTAGCTAATATACGAAAACGAGCGAAAACGGGCTAAAACAGAAAGTGTGCTCGCGGCCCGTGTTGCACTCGCACACAAACTACACATAACAACAGTACAGACCTAATTTTCGCCATTTTACGCTCTGATTTTCAATCACAGTTTGCACACACGGAACTTTTACCGTGCATACAACTCGGCTGACAAAATGGCACCGCATACACCGCAAATACGAAATCACGGCAAACGCTAATGCGCCAGCTGCTTTCATTTATCGGATTTTGTGTGTTGTTTGCATTCAGTGAGTGTTTCAGTGCACGCACTAACGCCGATTTATCAGTTTGATAACGGAAAGGAGCTGCTTTTCAACTTATTTTTTGTAAAGTGAGACCATTCACTGAGTTCCAACTTATGGAGTGTGACCGATCACCTAGTTTCAACTTGGGAGTTGACTTCGCATTTAGGCCTACGTGTGCACAGAGTTCGTAAAGTTCAGTTCAAACTTTGATCATAAACTGCTCAGTGATGACACATGTGCATAACAGTGGTGACATTTAGTGGTCAGATCGTGATATCGCTGATTAAATTCTTCAATTTCGGCATGAGAACGGTTCGTTTTTACCGAGATTGACCTAACAACAGTGTGCGTCGGCTCGAACTGAGGCCGAGAAGGATAGATATCATCGTTTTTGCGACTGATAATTGTCAGAATGGGTAGCATCGGTCGTAAAATCAACAAGATTTACGGTCGCAAAACGCGTTAGAGGGGGAGTCGTAAATGAGGAGGCAAGTTTAGAAGAAAAACGATCCGTCATTCATATTTCAGTCGTAAAAGAGGGGAGGTCGTAATTCAGAGGGCCGTTCGTGAGGGGGTCGACTGTACCACAAACAACCTCTCAAGTAGTAGTAGTAGTAGTAGTAGTGTAATAGGGCTAGAAGTGGGCCTCTCAGCCCTTCTACACCCTTTCTTGATCGTTTCATTTGATAAAGTTTTACAAGATTGCGCAAACCTAACCTAAAAGTAAGATTTGAATGGTGGTCTTCCCAGCTGTTATCACAGTAATTATCACTGCATTGTGCTATTTTTTTTAAATGTGATGTTTAAATTTTTTTTTTAACCTGTCAGAACTGACCTTGGCTGATCGGCGGAACAAACGAGACATACGCTACCTGGAGCAGGAGCTGCCCAAATGGCAGGTGTTGGTGGAGACTGTCACAGGTGAGGGGAATGGCAGGTGTTGGTGGAGACTGTCACAGGTGAGAGGAATGGCAGGTGTTGGTGGAGACTGTCACAGGTGAGGGGAATGGCAGGTGTTGGTGGAGACTGTCACAGGTGAGAGGAATGGCAGGTGTTGGTGGAGACTGTCACAGGTGAGGGGAATGGCAGGTGTTGGTGGAGACTGTCACAGGTGAGGGGAATGGCAGGTGTTGGTGGAGACTGTCACAGGTGAGAGGAATGGCAGGTGTTGGTGGAGACTGTCACAGGTGAGAGGAATGACAGGTGTTGGTGGAGACTGTCACAGGTGAGAGGAATGGCAGGTGTTGGTGGAGACTGTCACAGGTGAGGGGAATGGCAGGTGTTGGTGGAGACTGTCACAGGTGAGAGGAATGGCAGGTGTTGGTGGAGACTGTCACAGGTGAGAGGAATGGCAGGTGTTGGTGGAGACTGTCACAGGTGAGAGGATCCCAGCATAATGCTTGTACGAATGAGGATTCTCTTTTGGGATGCCGGTTGACTTTGAGGTTAGCTTCATGCGTAGGTTTACTTACTTTTTACAAGGCTGGGACTGGGAAACTGTCAATGAACAGCCCTTTGTGTAAGACAGGGATTATTTAGCAAGAAATGCTGTTAATAAAAATCAGCGATATTGTTAAGCTTGTGTGGTATGAAAACAGATTTTCAGTTCATTAATCGAGCCAATTTGAATGCCTTTTTTTAGCTGTTGCATTGTTAGAAGCAACACACTTTATGACTTTGTACAAATTGGCATGTACAAATTGGCAACTAAGTTTGGGGCACAGAGAAAGCACTTTGTTGAGAAACTACATGATTCGTTCGCCATAATAAATTAATGTTAAAGTACCTTCATAGCACCGCACACTAGAAAAGTGCATGGTAGCAAATTACCATAGTTTACGGACTATAAGGCGATACTTTTTTCTTAGACTGAGACCCCTGCGCCTTATAATGTGACTGACGACGACGAAAATGGAGTTTTACGTCCTCTTGGTCTGAATCAGACACATATGGGACATTTGTAAATACAAATATGGTGGGAACAATACTGGAGGCAATGCCCGGAGGCAGTACGAAACCAGTAAAGTCCCGATTTTTTATTAATACAGATAGCTGTAGCGGTAACCACGCCTCGGTTAAACCTCATCGGCTATGGCACCGCCACAA
This sequence comes from Phymorhynchus buccinoides, assembly GCA_017654935.2. NCBI lineage: Eukaryota > Metazoa > Mollusca > Gastropoda > Neogastropoda > Raphitomidae > Phymorhynchus > Phymorhynchus buccinoides. The sequence goes on along the minus strand of JAGGCT020000427.1, from coordinate 44,897 downwards.
GTGTGTATAGTAAATATAATGTGAGTGATAATATAGTAAGAAACTATAACAACAAAATCTGAATTTTGTGTAAAATTTGGGGGGTGCGCCTTGTAGAAATAAAACATAAAAAGGTATTTTTTTATTTTTAATGTTGTTGAACCATGTAAAAGAATCACAGAACATAAAATACTGAGATACCAGTAGTTTATAATTTTTTTTTTAAGAGTTTGGAGTGAGGGAGGGGGAAGGGAGAGGTACATGGAAAAGAAGAGGTAGTGGGCAGGGGAGGCAAGAATGTGCTGATGTTCGTAGAGGGTACGGGGGTGGCAGTGGCTTTTGTATGTGCAAGCTCTAAATCTGCTTAGAAAGAGTGCTTACTTCATCTGACCAGCAACCACGCACATGTTTATAGAGCGTAAGCTTTGGACACATGATCACAGTTCCGTTTGCTACCATGCACCATGCATGCTGCTAGTGTTTTCTGAAAATGTAAAAGAAAATAGTATTTGTTCCCCCCAAAAATAATGTTGATGTTTCTGGGTCTATTTGTGAGCTCGTATGACACCCCCCCCCCCACACCCAACCTGAGAATTTGTGAGTGCATAAATGGTGTGCGTGTTGAAAGGGTGAGGTGTGTGGGGGTCTGTTTGTCCATGCCTTTAAATTTTTTATAAAAAAATTTCTTCCCCCCTTCTTTGAAATTGTGTCAATAATGTGTATGTGAAATACTACATCCGTGGGATGAACAGCGTGAGTTGGTTGTTTTTTTTGGGGGGTTTTCCCCCCTCTCGTAATATTGTAAAGCGCTCTGAGGATGATTTTTTTATCATCGAAGAGCGCTATAGAAGCTTTATTTATTATTATATTATTATTATTATTATTTAGAATAGAAATCAGCAAAAAATTTGCACACAAAAAAAATCTTGATCAGAAATGGATTTATTGATTTATCCAGTGGAATCCGTTTAATTGGCCATCGGATAATCGTCCAAAGCCGCTTAATCGGCCAATTTCCTCTGGAACGTAATTTTTTCTTCTTAAGCGTGTGTTATTTTGTTCGTTTTTACGGCCAAAGCTGAAATCTTCAATTTCGCTTTATTGGCCACTTTTTCTCTCTAATTTTTCCTCTTTACCCCTTTTTGAGAGGGAGAACAACAGAGGCAGACAAACTGACAACACGCTTTTGACGTTTACATGGTTGAGTGTGAAGTTGGAAGGTGAGCTGTTGTCAATTGAAAGACCCTACATGGCGTTAAAATCACTCAAGAAAACAAAATCATTGTCTTTTACTCGTGCTTCTGTCAAGTTGTAGGATTAATAAACACACACACACACACATCACAAAAAGGGAAAGAATTTGAATTTGAACTGCAACATTTAATTTTGACGTCATTGCTTTTGACTTGCATAATTGCGTCATACAGTATCTCGATGTTCGTTTTATCGTCCGATTCGCTTTATCGGCCATATTCTTCCTGGTCCCAAAAGTGGCCGATTAAGCGGATTCCACTGTACAACATTGGCAAGCTGGTTTAACAATACAACTTTGGCAACTAAAGTATTTCTGTGGGTTGTGCAGGCATCAGCCCTCCAGACTTTGATGCCCAGACCCTGGCTGTTTTGCGAGGACGACTGGTGCGCTACCTCATGAGATCCAGAGAGGTACTCCATGGTCATGTTTAACATCTGCCTTTTCATTTTTGTTTTGTTGTTTGTTTGAAATTTTGCCTTGTGTTTCTAATGTTGAATGACAAAACCGGTTTTGTGCCAACATTCCTGACTCATTTCTTTTTAATAATCAAGCATCTCTTGAAACTCTGCTGTTTTTGTGTCAATCGCTACTGAAGCAGCATGCATATTTTACATGTGCATTTTAACCCTTTCACTGCCAGCCATATTTCAGCCAAATAATTCCATTAAATGTACATGGGTAGAGAACAAAATCCATCTGTAGTATTGGGGATTCTTCTGTGACATATATAAAATATGGTCTATCCTTACTTCCCCAAACTAAGAATACGGTCTTTGGATAATAGACCCCAGTTTGATGCCTGTGGTGCTAAAATGCGACTTTGGCGGTGAAAGGGTTAATACTTATCAATTTAAGTATATAGCAACATACTTTTATACAGGGGTGCATGTGGGTATGCCTGAAGCCTGAATTCAGGCAATTTGTTGCCACTTCAGCCAGTGGTCTGCCTGAAGAAAACCCACTCTCACAAGAAATTGCTCTTGAAATGAACATGTTTTGAGCTGGAAATAACAAAATTCAGGCAAAGGTTTCCATCATCATATGCACCCATGTTATATTTCTAAACTGTAAGTCTTTTGTTGCTGAAAAATCCATCCTTAAGATAACCAGGGACGGTATTCATGTCGAGATAGCATGAGACTTAGCATCATGCTAACTTAGAAGCTCTTCCAAAAGTCCTATTAAATCCTATAGGACATTGGAAGAGCTTCTAAGTTAGCATCATGCTAAGTCTCATGCTATCTCGACATGAATACCGTCCCTGATCTCTTTTTAAAAAAATCTGTTATTAGTATCTATATTCTCTTCAGTTTATATTGTTCCCTTGCAGATCACGCTGGGTCGCACGACTCGGGAGCAGACCATCGATGTCGATCTGTCGCTGGAAGGGCCAGCCTGGAAGATCTCTCGACGACAGGGGGTGATCAAGCTTCGCAACAACGGCGACTTCTTCATCGCCAACGAGGGCAAGAGGCCCATCCACGTGGATGGAAAGCCGGTCCTGGCCGGCAACAAACAGAAACTGTTTGACAACTCCGTTGTGGAGGTGAGGGGACGGCCTCTATTGTTCATGTTTAACTCTCTAGCGCCATGTATATCTTGACGTTCTTGGTTGCAGACCTGTTTACCCTTCCGGTTTTGCCGGAATTATTCTGGAAATTTGCTAAAATTCTGGGTAAAATAGTAAATTCCGGGTGAACGCTGAAAATTCTGGGATTTTGAAAAAACGTCATTTGTTTTCTTCTTCATGTATTCTTCTAGTGAATAATGTTTTTAATGTGTTTATTATGCTAGTTGAATTGTTCTGGTTTTAACAGAGGGAAACGGAGGAAGGGGGGAGAGCGGGGAAGGGGGGGGGGGGGGTTGAATTGAATTTGTATTGCTTAAAGTCTTAGAACTTTTATCTTAGAAATGGTTTTAGTGCTTTTATCTTAGAAATGTGAATGTATATTGCTTAAGGTTTTTAGAGCTTTTTTTCTTATTATGTTCTCTTTGTTTCCTTACGCTCTGTCTACCTGTCCTCTCTCTCTCTCCCTCCCTTCCCCTGTCTCTCTCTCTCTCTCCCTCCCATCCCCTCTCTTTCTCTCTGCCTCTCCGTCTTACTCCTGTCAAAGTTTGCCCTGCCCTCTTGTCTTCGCCTTTTTGTCTGTCTAACCCTGAACCCCCCCTCTTACCCTGACCCGTCCACCTCCTCCCTGCCTCCTCTCTCTCTCTCTCATGTGTTATTAAATAATGTTACTATTATTCTATATCATTGTTATGAAACAGGTGTGTCAATGTGTTAATTTTTAATTTTATATGGTTTTATCAATGTTTGTAAAGCGCTGAGAGCTTGCTTTTTAGCATGATTTGTATCGCGCTATATAAGTGAAATTATTATTATTATTTGTTTCCGTTCGTATGAAAAGACGCAAGGGTTGACTGAAACCGAATGCAAATGGCGGCCAGGCTTTTACTGTCGATTCGAAGAGCTTTCCGGGCAGTGTTTTAATGGTAGAGATTGTAATTAGGGCTTGCAATGAGTCCATTTAGATTATATTATCACTGGAAAATACGATGATGTGAGAATTTTGAACTTTTCAATAGAAAATGAAGTGAAAATTGATCGTGATGGCGCCAAGTTGAATCAGTGTTTTATCGCGAGTCGTGTACCGATGTGAATTCTGTTTTTTCTTCTTCTAATTCCGGGTTTTTGTGTGGCAAATTCCAGGTTTTGCATTATTAGGGTAAACAGGTCTGTGGTTGTCTGTTGCATCTCAACTGACAAGAGGGAAGTAATTAGTTTTTGGAGTGCGCATGCATTGCTTTGACGGCAGAAACAGTGACAAAGGTTCTAAAAACAGACAAACTCATGGCAGGGTGCTTGGCAGCAAATGGCTTTGCATTTGGTAGGAGTGTAGAGTATATTCACCCATGGTGCTAGAAGAGTAAAAGTGTTATGTGTGGTATTCTATCCAGTGATGTCCCGAGGCCCAGGGCATAGAACATTGTTTTATTCAAACTGCAAGTTTCCCCTCCTGTCAGGACAAATGTCATATTGAAATAGGAAGTTCCCCCGTGGGGATACCGGGGGCTCTTTTGTATAAACAGTTCCCCCACCTTCTGGAAGTTCTATGCTCGTAGCTTCCTCTAATCTGTCACTCTCTTTGACTCTCTTTGATTGCCTTTTCCCTTTGCGTACTGTCATCTACTATCTTTCTGCCTTACCAGTCCATTCTCCTGCCTTTTTTCATGAAACACTTTCAAAAACATTTCCTCCAGCCGAAGTTGGACTTGCTGGGCCTCTAACTTTTTTAGTTAGGCGCATAACGGCAGCATGATGTATCTGCGCTCAAAATTGACAGGAAACTGTGTAAGCGATCGAAGAAGAAGAAGAAGAAATAGGAAGTGTTTGCAACTGCAATGTATGCAACTGTTTGGCTGCAGCTCTTAACAGGGAAAAGAAAACAAAAAAAACACGCAAAACATTTACACATTTTTTTTACAAAGCTCGAAAACAAGAAAAACATGACATGGTTATTACAGCCCCGTCCTCCAGAATAGTAGTCATCTTCTCAGCTATCAGGAATTCATAGTTGGACATGGCTGCCTGGTGCACATTGTTACCATGTGTGTGTGTTGTTCCTTTCAGATTTCTTGGACATGGCTGACTGGTGCACATTGTTACCATGTGTGTGTGTGTTTGTTCCTTTGAGATTTCTTGGACATGGCTGACTGGTGCACATTGTTACCATGTGTGTGTGTGTTCCTTTCAGATTTCTTGGACATGGCTGCCTGGTGCACATTGTTACCATGTGTGTGTGTGTTTGTTCCTTTCAGATTTCTTGGACATGACTGGTGCACATTGTTACCATGTGTGTGTGTGTTTGTTCCTTTCAGATTTCTTGGACATGACTGGTGCACATTGTTACCATGTGTGTGTGTGTTTGTTCCTTTCAGATTTCTTGGACATGGCTGACTGGTACACATTGTTACCATGTGTGTGTTTGTTCCTTTCAGATTTCTTGGACATGGCTGACTGGTGCACATTCTTACCATGTGTGTGTGTGTTCCTTTCAGATTTCTTGGACATGACTGGTGCACATTGTTACCATGTGTGTGTGTGTTTGTTCCTTTCAGATTTCTTGGACATGACTGGTGCACATTGTTACCATGTGTGTGTGTGTTTGTTCCTTTCAGATTTCTTGGACATGGCTGACTGGTGCACATTCTTACCATGTGTGTGTGTGTTCCTTTCAGATTTCTTGGACATGACTGGTGCACATTGTTACCATGTGTGTGTGTGTTTGTTCCTTTCAGATTTCTTGGACATGGCTGACTGGTGCACATTGTTACCATGTGTGTGTTTGTTCCTTTCAGATTTCTTGGACATGGCTGACTGGTGCACATTGTTACCATGTGTGTGTGTGTTTGTTCCTTTCAGATTTCTTGTATTGACTGGTGCACATTGTTACCATGTGTGTGTGTGTTTGTTCCTTTCAGATTTCTTGGACATGACTGGTGCACATTGTTACCATGTGTGTGTGTGTTTGTTCCTTTCAGATTTCTTGGACATGGCTGACTGGTGCACATTGTTGCCATGTGTGTGTGTGTTTGTTCCTTTCAGATTTCTTGGACATGGCTGACTGGTGCACATTGTTACCATGTGTGTGTGTGTTTGTTCCTTTCAGATTTCTTGGACATGGCTGACTGGTGCACATTGTTACCATGTGTGTGTGTGTTTGTTCCTTTCAGATTTCTTGGACATGGATGACTGGTGCACATTGTTGCCATGTGTGTGTGTGTTTGTTCCTTTCAGATTTCTTGGACATGGCTGGTGCACATTGTTACCATGTGTGTGTGTTTGTTCCTTTCAGATTTCTTGGACATGGCTGACTGGTGCACATTGTTGCCATGTGTGTGTGTGTTTGTTCCTTTCAGATTTCTTGGACATGGCTGACTGGTGCACATTGTTACCATGTGTGTGTTTGTTCCTTTCAGATTTCTTGGACATGGCTGACTGGTGCACATTGTTGCCATGTGTGTGTGTACCTTTCAGATTTCTTGGACATGGCTGACTGGTGCACATTCTTACCATGTGTGTGTTTGTTCCTTTCAGATTTCTTGTACATGACTGGTGCACATTGTTACCATGTGTGTGTGTGTGTGTTCCTTTCAGATTTCTTGCCTTCGGTTCATCTTCCTCATCAACCAGGACCTCATCAACACCATTCGTGCCGAGAACCTGAAGCAAGGGGCTCCTGCAGCTGTTTCTTGATGTTATATCGGGATCCCTTTGTACAGTTGTTTGGTGTGTGTGTGTGCATGTTTGTGTGTGCATGTGTTTGAGAGAGAGAAAGAGACAGATGCAGAGATTTAGTTCTTGTATGGAAGAGCATGAATGGAAGCATGGTTTTATTTGTCTTGGGAGTTTTTAAAAATATTCTGAGATCTTGCAATTTTGAACGTATTTAGTAAATTTTGTAATAAAATTAAAAATAAATAAATGTCGTTTTCATTTTGTATTGGCTGTTGGTTTGGTTTTGTAAGGAAAATATTGAGAAAGCATTTGCTTTGTTGAAGAAAGCAAGTACCTGACCATATTTTACGGACTATAAGGCGATACTTTAAAAAAAAATCCAGACCTTGCAATATGACCAGTAAAAACTAAAATAGAGTAAGAAAATGTATGAAAATCAGAGTTCTGTGTAAATTTTAAGGGGTTGCGTCTTTTATTATGATGCGCCTTGTAGTCCATAACATACGGACACAAATGTGGGTTTAGGATGTAAACTTCTGGATTTGACCAAGACATCGAAAATTCAGCGTATTTTGAGAGCAGGTAACATGGGATTTAGATAAATTGCCAGACAGTGACAACCCAAACCTTTAACTCTCCTACTGCCATGGGTGCTACTCTTTAATTTTTACACCGATTTCAGTATTTTTAATTTTTCCAGAAACTGAACTTCTGGTGTTTTTTTTAATTCATCCCCCCCAAAAAAAATGACCACAAGCGATTTGGGGCGTTTTGAACTTAGCTAGTTGTTCTATTTTGGAAGTTTACAAAGGCAATGTAATAATTTTACATGGCTTATCAGACTCAAACTGTCTCTGTCTATCATTTTAACTGTCTGTCTCGTTATTTCTCTCTCTTAAGTTGCCCCCCCTGAATCGTCCGACGGGGCTCTGCCCCTGTACCCTGCCGGGGCCATGGGTCCCTGGACTCCTGCCTTTCATTTTTTTTCATTTTGGGGAGTTGCACCCATGCATGGGTGCAGATGTGAACTATGACGTTGCCTATATGTCGTAGCCAATGTTGCAGGTGGGCGCCGCTAAACACCTTCCACGTAGTTGTCTATTTTTATAACTTATATCAGTGCATTTCCGTTAATCTAACGCAATTAGTAAAGGAGGTGATCGTGTTTAGTTCTCTTGAAAAATTAATTGGCAGAGAAAGTTACAAAGAACAGAAAATACTTGGTGAATTTTGAGAAACACCATCCGTGTCCAAGCCTTGCACAGACAAAATCTCTGAAATTGGAATGTGTCTGCTGTATGCAGCGGGGAGACCAGTGAAAACTGAAAACCGGACACATACGTACCTTACCCATTATGGCCTGGGAATGCAGAAGAAGAAGCACATACAAAATAAGTGAAAATTTTCCGTTACACAAAGTAGTGATATCCTTCAGTTTTTATGAAAGTACCATATTATTCGGTATATAAGGTGCACGTTTGTACAATTCTTACCCAAATTTCATATTTTGTTATATTTTTTAAAACTATTTATGTCATATTATAAGGCACAGGGGTCTGAATCTGGGGGAAAAGGATCGCCTTACAGTCCGAAAAATATGGAGGTTTATCCTGTATGTGTCAAGACAAAACAGAAACTTAGGAAAATGTCACCAGTTTCCTGTACAGCAGTATTTGGTTTGATATTGGATGACATTGGTGATAGGTGGCAAGGGTGGTCACCTACGAAATGTTGACACTTGGAATAGTACAGCCATTTGGGGGAAACTACAGTAGGTTCTAACTTTGAAAGCCTGGAGCTTTGTAATTTGTAATAAATATATAAACCGATGTTCCGTTGGTTTCAAATGCCAGAAGTGGTTACTGCTAACGTACCGACTACAGATACAGAGAAATCTTAAAATTTAAAAGGGTTAGGGTTGAGATGCATCTTCAACTGAAAAAAAGGGTAAATCCTTTTAAATCCTTTTCGTTTTTTTGGGGACATACCTTTTTTAATCTTTCCCTGAATTGAATCCTAGGTATGAGATTCTCCGACACAAACAACCAAGATTTACACACAAACAATTGATCCGGCCTCTCTGATAACCTCCAAGCAAACAGAAGCAAAGAAATACCAGATTTTTTTTCAAATCATACTAAAGCTCCAAATCAGATATCACAAGCCAATCAGGTTGACAAGCCAATCAGGTTGACAGAGGAGAGTAATCAGAAAGCGGAGACCAAACCTTAAAGAACAGATTTATTTCTGAGAAACAAATCAAATAGACAAAATATTAGTTTAAAAACACAAAATCCCCCTCCATCAATGATCACACTAGATTTTTTGGGGACGATATTTTGTTTTGTACAAATCGCAAGGACACACGTTCCTATAGTACAACAGAACTCCATGATTGAAACACTCTCACACAATTATGCAGATTTAAATTAAAAAAGAACAATACATATGAAGCACACAAGATATCTGAAGCATGTCTCATGAGTTAAAAATACGTGATCGGCAAGTTCATAACATCTGGGCAGAACCATTGTTTAAAAAATATGCACACCTTTCTTTATCATTTCTATTGTAATTTTATTGTAATACATTCTCATCATCAATGTACAAGTTTAAAGAAAGCTCAACAATGGAAACAAAATGGAAAAACAAACAAACGAAAGTGAAATGATTTGGGACACTGTGCTGTGAGGATACAAATCAAAACCAATAGTAATACAGAAATTCTAGCTGAGCAAAAGAACCCAAACATCAAGTTTGAACCCTTGCTTTAACACCCAACCTTGATTTTGATGCTTTTCGCATCAGCCATCATTAACTTTAATTGCTCTTTGTTCATCCTATGTAGACTACAGCTTTTTATGAAAAAAAGTGAATTTTGAAGTACGTAAATCAATTACTTTCTTGGAAATGTCATATAAAGAATGTAATGAAACATTCTTCCAATTGATAATGCTATAAACACATGACACGTATCTACAAACTTGATAAACTATGGCATAAAAATGACAATAAGTATGAGTAAATGAACGACAAATCAGTAAGAGCTCATCTTGTCACCAGGACAATTGTAACAATAATGGTCAAAGCAATAGACTTTACTTAACCCCCCTTGTGTTACCAGATTACCAGATCCGGTGCACAGTAGCACAGGACAAAAATTGCCTGTTATATATTACCATCTTCAGAACAGTAGCCGTGGATATAAAACTTAACATATATAGCCATTCCTGGACGACTAGCAATGAACTTGCTCTCATTCAGTAACTATGTATGGCCTTGAACAGTAATAATAAAGCATGCATAAAAGAAAACAAATGATGTAACAAAGCTTTTGTTTGTGGAATGAAGCCACGCATAACTGTGCATGTGACAGAGAAGCGAAAGAACGTACATTTATTCCAAAATATTCAGTCTAGGAAACAAAGAAAAATGCACTAGAAAAGAAAAAGTGTCGGCTATGTGGGGAAAGGATCCCGGACGAAAAGCCCACCGGACATAAGCCCACCTTGTTATCTAGAAAAACGGACAAAACCCCACTCAAGGAGTGATATCATACCGATGGCTTGGAGTCAAAACGGACTATCTTTAGATAGTCCATTGACATATTACGACAGCTAATAACTTGTATCACAAAAAGACTGTAGAAATATAAAAAGCATAGCTCCCTTTTTATATGTCTGCAGTCATTGTTTGATGCAAGTTATTAGTTTTTGTAATAAGTCCAATAATACGTCATTGGACTAACTAAAGAGAGTCCGTTTTGACTCCAAGCCATCGATACATGCTTCTATATTTCTGTTTCTCTCCAGACATTGTCTCTGTCTCTCTTTCTCTCTCAACCTTTCTCCAGACATTGTCTCTGTCTCTCTCTCTCTCTCCTCTTTCCGCTCTCCAGACATTGTCTCTGTCTCTCTGCGAGTCTCTGTCTCTGTGTATGTATCTCGTTCCTTCTGTTGTCTATCTCTATCTATGTCTCTCTCCAGGCTTGTCTCTGTCCCTGTTGTCTCTGTCTCTCTTGTCAACCAGACTCTCTCTCTCTCTCTCTCTCTCTGCCTCTCTGTTTCTGTCTCTTCCAGACATTGTCTATATCTCTCCATCTCTGCCTCTCTCTCCTGTGTCTGTATTATATCACCCCTTGAGTGGGTTTTTGTCTGTTTTCCCAGATAATGAGGTGGTCTTTTGTCCGGTGGGCTTATGTCCGTTGGGCTTTTGTCCGCGCACCATGGGGAAAGGAAGTGCTAAAGAATGTGGATAAGTTCCTTATAAAGTGAGGCAAGAAAGAGAAGGGAAAAAGGCAATGGTTAAAGCCTCCCATTTTGGTTGCAGTACACAAGTGTGCGTAATGACAAAAACACAGCAGTAGGAAACATAACACTAAAAATCTTCGACATGCACGCATCTTGACTGACATAATCATGCACATACATCATCATCACTGACATGAGTCGTTCTTTGTGGACATGCGCACTTCATCATTGACATGCGCACAGCCTTGAGGACATGATGCACACATCGTTGTTTTCAACATGCGCACATCATCCTTAATATATGCGTGCATCTGTGTGGATATGTGCACATCAGTTTTACCAACATGTGCACATCGCACATAATCCTTATTGACATGCGCCCATCTTTATTGACATGCGCACATCATCAAAGACATGCGTACATCATCATTATGGACATGCGCACATCTTCGCCATATCCCTTGAGCAAAGCAAAAAGCATTCTGGCATACAGAAGTAATTTCCCCCAACCCAGTAACATTTCTCTCCGGTGTGTCTGAAGTTGTCTCTACAAAACATTCACACACACTTACACACCCTTACAAGCTCACACTGCTGTAACAAGGGAAAGAAAAAGCAACATAAGGAAAGAGATCTTGAGTCATTCGCATTAAGGAAATCACCGGACATTCCCCACATTAATAACGATTCAAAATATAGAATGTGCTGTTGTATAGCTTCTATCAGAAAGAATACACCTGGTTACACTTGCTCTGACTGAGAAGGAACTTAATAGAAACCAGTATACCAACATTATAAAAAGATTATATACATACAGTGGTAAACGTTTTCAGGTTCACTTGGCTTTGATTGCGTCATTCAGATGAACATAAATAAATGCCATGAAGTGGCAAATTTTTGTGGATTTTTATTTTGTTTTTGAAAAAAAACTGCTAAAAAAATCGAACAAATCTTATGCTAAAATGAGACTTTGAACCACTTTGAAGTGGAAGTGACGACATAGAACTTGAATGTCAAGGAAGTAGACTGGATTGATGCCAATGTCAATGCGCTCATGTTGGGCGCATGAACTGAACGCACGTGTGTCAAACTGCACCTTTCATTGATTTCCTCGGCAACACTGCATACTTAAGAATGGCTGCAAAACTCGAAAGACTTCCAACAATCACAGAAAGTCTAAGAACAAACAAGAACGACATTGAACCCCAGTCAGTTTTATAACTAATTTCTGTGTTGACGTCACGGTTCTTTCCTTCTGCGTCATAGGTCTAAAATGTTCTCAAATACACACCGAGTTCGAATTCCATGAACGAGATGGCATAAAAAGATAAAAAGCTACACTTCAAATAGAAAAAGTATTTCAATTGCGGCTTCAGGTGACTTGGAGACGAAAAAGATTTAGCAAGAAAAGGTGAAAGAACAGTATTCTTCAAACTACAGTACTGAGTAGTCAACAAAAGCGTATTTTTCGCTGAGAGCCAATTTGAAACGATTTTTCAGCAAAAATACACTGAATCAACCCTTTAACCATGAATTAACGGCTATACTGGTAACAGTATTGTAAAAGAGCCTCTGGGTGCAAAGGATGAATAGTAACCTACACATAGAAACTACAGTCCAAAAATGAATTATCAGTAGCTGAAATCTTGTGTTGAAATTCAGCATCAGTTGGAAAATAACCCCAAACTCTTCAATGACATTGGCCTACCTTCCCGTTCCCTTTTTTGAATATTAATAACTTTAGAAAAAGTAAAAGAACCACTTAGTACACAGAACTCTGAATCACTTTTCTTCAATAGAAAACAGAAGGATGTGAAAGAACTACTTACTACACAAAACTGAAAGCATAACAGAACATTTACCAAGAGCAACCATAATAGATACTTCTTTACCAAAGTTAACCAAATATTGGCAAAACATCGTTGACTTTTCTAAAGTAAAAAGATTAACCATGCTTTGAGATACATAGTTAAACTTCCAGAAACTATTGCTTTATTTCACATTGGTATGATACGAAAATGATGAACCAATCCAGCAAATATGATTGTAAAACACAAACACACACACACATACCCAAAAAACAACTAATATTTAATAACTGACAATTGATCTGTTACAGCTGGCACAAGTTATAACACCCGGTGAGTAGTTCTGTGCCACCAGCTATCCTTTCATTACTTCCGTTCAGTCATAAACAATATGAACAACATTTACGTTTGAAGTAAGCTAATGATTAATGAAGATTACTTAGTAGACGTACATATACATGATGGCACATGAACAAAAACTCGAAATGTACAAAAGGAGTAAAGCTACATACCCCAGACAGCCAATTTGCTGACAAACGTAATACAGTATTGGAAGGATAGCGCGTCCTTTGATATAATAATGTTGCTTCCAGTACCGAGTGGTGGTTTATGACCCAGCCGTGCATTCTTTGTCTTGTGATGATTTCTTATTCGGAAATAGGAATATTTGATTTATATTTCCCTTTATTTCAGCACTTTATATAGATAATAAAGCGAATGTGGTCAGCTGGCTTTTAAACAAATGAAATCTCAGTTGATAAAGGTTTGTACTTGCTAGTCCTATATATTTTTCATGATGATTTCTGACACAACAAATGAAAAAGAATAAGAAGGAAGACACTTTAAATGTAATATCGTCTTCCAATTATGACCGTAACGGTCATTTGATCACAAACACAAGAGCATAATTATCTCAAATCAAGTCCTTAAGAAATTGTTCATGATTTTTTTAAAGACATATGTTTACATAAGTGAAAAAAGACAAATGCCCATATTGAATAATAATCTAAAGAAGATCAGAGAAAGCTTATTGTAATATCAGACTGTTTCCTTTCAACCAGGAAAATCATGAGTGTTGTCAACCGAAGAATCTTAGAAGAGTATGCACTATTTTCTTTCTGCATCTACACAAAACCAACGACAGAAGCAAGCATCAAATCTGCATAAAATGATGAATCCTCAGGTGAAGTTAAGAACTGAACTGTAGATCTTGTGGACCTTGACGGTGAGAGAAAATAGGTAAAAAAAGAAAGGTTTGATTAATCATAGATTTCCACAAGTCACATTCATCCCAACAAATCTATAGTCAATCGGTAGAAGAAGCTTTTGATTTGTAATGCCTTTATACTGTTGTAAAGCGCGATGAGCCCAATATGGGGCATCACGCTATACAAGTATCCCCTATTATTATTATTATAAATTAAAATCACCTACAGGGATAGAAATGTGGACACTTTCCAGATTTTATGAATAAGGAACTGTTCGGCAGTATACACATTTAAGACAGAAACAGCCTTAGTTGCGCCTCTTTCTGTCTATGAATGATCTCTTACAGGGATAAATGTGTCTATGGCCAAAATGTTCCCTACTAGCATATATGAAGAGAAACCCTGCCGTCTAGTAGACATTGTCCAAATGACAGCAACTAGAAACCAAATTGCAATATCCTGCATAATGATGGAGGTTCCGTAAAAAGTGTTCTCTTACATTTTTAGGTTGTAATTGTTGTTTGCTTCAGCTAAAAGAAGCGTAGACACATACTCCATTGACCAGCGACTTCAACCTACTTGCTGATCGACTTTCCAGTTGGTCACAGCACTCGAGTCTATATATGCAAAACAGTAACTTTAGTGACCCCAATTCAGTTCGCTGTCTTTTATTTTTCTTAAAATACAGGTGTGTGATAACTGTGTATTACAAATCTTGACTCTATGGCATGCGCAGATTGCAGGATTTAGCTTTATATCAGAGCATGGAAGGAGTCTAACTTGTTCTGGAAAGGTGTAGAAACAATTTGTTTTCATACCTTCAATCACTGATATTGTCAATACGAAAGAAACTAATGACTCCTACATTTGCATGGTTGCTCTCGCTTTCACGATGTCCTGAAGTTCCAGATTTTTTTGTCCAGGATGTCCTGAAGTTCCGGACTTTTTTTATTGCCTGGAGCCGACGTCGCGATTATGAGAATTTCAGAAGATGCATTTTGCTGGTTATAGAGCTAGAGGTCATGAAGTTTAACCAGAAGTGAAAGGGCAACGAGAGCCTGTCAGTTACATTGGAAACTGTTGTTTCCCTTCAGCATACGAGGGGCAATCCCAGGAGGAGCGCTGTCCCTGCACTCCGCCGGGGTCTGGGCGGCCCCTGGACCCCTGCCTTGCAGGTTTTTTTAATTTTCCCAGGAGCATCCATGCATTTGTGATTGTACACACCTTCAGTTCCTTTTGTACATAACAACTTGCAGGCTTGTGTTAATTAATAATGGTTGACATTACGTGCATAATTGTTTCATGTTGCACATACTGTGCGCTCACACACACGCATGCACACACACACACACACACGCACACACACACACATACGCATGCACACTCACTCACACACACACACACAGCGTATGAATTGTCAGTACACCGAACTCTAAGTCATACAGAAACCCAGACACTTATGTATCAGACTAAAACACTAAACTATACCAGAGAAAAATGTCCATCTTAGCTCACCACACAGACAAATGCATGAGAGAAGTGAGAAGGAAAAAGGGGAGAAAAAAAGAACAAAAAGATGTGACGCCTCAAAAAAAAGAAACACAAAAGAGAGACAAAAAAAAAAGAAATGAAAAGAAAGACGGGGACAGTGGAGGGTAGGAGGGTCCCCCAAACCCCCCCCCCCACAAAAAAACCCAACTTGCAGGCATGGTTAATTAAGCTAAAGGGATGAGAATTTCTAAGTCAATTATACAACACAATTGCAGTCGATAAAATGTATGAATGCCACATGAATAATCAAAACATTATTAATAAATAACTGTAAAGGGCTGATTTAATTTCAAAATTACAGATTATGCCTTTAACACACACGTACCTATGTTTGGCGTATGCATAAGAACGGCATAGATAACACAATTGTATCTTACAATTGGGGAATTCATTAAAAAAATGTCACATATCAACAAAGAAATCTCACACTAGTAATCAATAAATATCTGTGTGCATAAATGAGTCAGTCTATCAATTTGGTAAACATTCTCAAAAGTTACAATGATTTTCCTCCATATTGTTTGAATTAGTGGCATTATTACTCCTCTGAAACAAATAAATAAAATGCATTAATTTGTTGCCTCAGATAGCCCAGTTTCAGTACTTGTACAAAAATGTCTAAAATCATTATAAAGTGAATGCATGGAGTTTGATTTAAAAAACAACTGAACATTTGCTTAACCCTTTCACCGCCGATGTCGCATTTTAGCAGCACACTGATTTAACGCCCATGCTACTAAAAGGCATAAAAGTTGGATCAGTTATCCAATATCCTTATGTTGTTAATTGTGGGAGATAAGGAAAGGATTTATTTGATGCATGTCATTGGGGGATTCACAGTACTGTAGATGCCAACTTTTCTTTACCTAGGTAAGTTTGAGAGAACATTTTGGATAAAAAATGGCTGGCGGCGAAAGGGTTAAAGTTTGTGAACTCAAAATACACTGCAATTGGACTATAAGAGCCGTGGATACAATGAGGTGACCTGTAGGGGACAAACAACTGATGTGTGATTCTGTCTAAAAGTTGTGTGAAAGCCACAATTGTGTGATTCCAACTCTACATGAAAGCCCAGTCTATAGCATAGACAAAGCTCGCTGCCTTGAATGCCATTATCCCCCCCTCCCCCCCAGGGATATTGGGTGTGGGTGGGGTGTGTGTCTTTTGTATAAATAGTCCCCCCACCTTCTGGAAGTTCTGTGTTTGTAACTTCCTCTTATCTATCACTCTTTTTGACTCTGCCTTTTCCCTTTCCTTACTTTCTGCCTTACAGGTCCATTCTCCTGCCTTTGTTCTAGAAATTCTGACGAAGATTTTGTTCAAGCCCAAGATTGCATGCTGGGACAAACTTTTTCTTGCTTAGGCGCATAAGGGCAGCATGATACATCTGCATTCATATGACAAGAGACTGAGTGATTGATGAAGAAGAAGAAGAATGCTGCTATTGCATGGCCTTTTTTGTTTGTTTTTTTGTCCTGAGATGAGAGTGAAGCTGCATAATTTCTAACAATTTTTTTCCTGAACGGGTACACTGGGCCTAGTAATGCAGCTGTCATGTACACTGAAGTTGTTGAAAATGGTGACTGTCAGGTCTTGATACAACGTAGAGGAAGAAAATAAAGAAGAGGTAGATCTGACCTGATGGAGTTGACATTTGAAGCTTTCCAACTTGGTTCTTCTTCAGCGGGTGACAGGCAGGTGAGTGACAGGCAAGGGACATGTACACTGAGATTATGTTGAACTCAAGAGTAGTTTAGTGAGTGCTTCTCTATTGCAACTACTTGGTGAATGTTCAACAAGGTTCGATTCAGTTGCAAGATTGAACCGTCTGAGGCGACCATAACAACATGCACATAAACTAATATAAACACACTTTACTTACACCAAGACAAAACACTTCAAGTCATAGACTAAAATAATGGCCTTTACGCGTGATCTTGTCAGTATACAAAACAAATAATCTTGGCACCGAGACTGACAGTAACATCGACACTACCTGGTGTAGCCGATATACGCAGTAGAATCATTCCTAGTTATATCCCCAAACAAGGACAAAGATAATGATAGAGGAGGAGAAAAAGAAGAGAGAAGAAACAGAAGTTTGATGAGAAAAGACAGACAACAAAACGTGCACTATGCTAGTCCTATAGTGTGATTTTGAAGTATGCTAATGTTAGTCATTTAATGACAAGTTTTATGGGATGCACTGTCGATCATTCTTGACATCACTCTTCCACTGCAAAAGATGAACTTCAACATGATTATTACATCTGGCATATGACTTACAAATAATAAACTTGTCATGGGACAACTCGGGTCTCTTAACCAACCTTGATGAAACATTCAAAGACATTTCAAATGAAGACAAAGATCATGGAGGAATTGCAACACCTGCAAGACAAGTTTCCATGTGCGTTGTACAATGCCAATGGACAATAAAGAAACTTATGACTTATGACTTGTGACCTGCTGCATGTCACTCTTTGTGAAAAGGTGAAAAGAGAAAACAAAAAACGTTAACGATAATTCCAGATCACTTTCCAGTCGACATTTTCTTTCTTGAAAGGACTAGCTTTGAAGGATACAGTTGTGTGAGCACTTAAAGCACCATGCAATATTCCATTGAATCTGTGTTGCAGTTCCGAACCCTTCCAGATATTCTAAACAGAACATATGCCCTTTTAACTACAATTGCTTGTTAGACATTTCAGACTAAAAACAAAAATCCCAAAACATATTAACACCCTCGCCTCCCCCAAACATTTGCTTGAAAATACATTGTCAGTTCGCCTTGGCTTAAGGCTATGTCAGACCAACTGACATAAGCTAGAACACCAAGGCTACATCAAAATGTTATGCTATGCAAAGTTATGAGGGGAGTCTCTTTCGCCATGACAAGCTCCTAGCATAACAATATCAGTTTATAAAATCTCCCGAAGACGGAGTGTGGCTGCCCATGCAGCGGGGTAATAAAAAACGGTCAGACACGTAATGTTCTCATCCCTAGCTGATGCATTTGTACCATAGTGTTCAAGTGCTTGGGCTGTTGGGATGATTCCTGGAGTCTTTCAGCCAGGGTATGTCAACGACATTATCGGTGATTGGTTAAAGAATGTTTTTGAAAAGTTCTTTTTTATAACTGATCAAGAGTCCCTCCAAACAAATAAAACATGGATATTTTAAAATTGCACCATTTTAGCCATCAGTACTACAGTGGAACCTCCCTTATAAGACCTTCAAATATCATCCAAAATGAGGTCTTATAAGGGAGGGGTCTTATAAGGGAGGTAATTTTAATACTTACAAAGGTCAATGTCTCAGAGAAGTAGGTCTTATGTGGGAGGGAGTCTTATAATGGGAGGTCTTATAAGGGAGGTTCCACTGTACTACAATGACAGAACATTGTTGGAATAACTTGATCCTAACTGGGAAGGCATACTATAGTATAAGCTGTATATGAGTCTGCAGAAATGCAGGTTTTGATTTAATTTTGTTCAGTTCTATTCATTTGTCTATAAAATATTTCATTATGGATTGGCTGGACTAAAGTCTTAACTCTATGATCCTAGCTTGTGGGTAGGGTAGATGGAGGCGAAAAGGAGAAATAGCAACCCTACATGGATTGTGTGAGAGTGAGAGGGAGTGAGTTTATTTGTCTGTCATTTTTGGAGTTTATCTGTCTGTAATCTTTTAATTATCAAATGCATGGATTCCTCCGAAGTCGGAGTGTGGCTGCCCACGTGGTGAGGTAACCCAAAACGGTCACACACGTAATGTTCTCATCCCTAGCTTGTGCATTTTTACCATAGTGTTCAAGTGCTTTGGCAGTCGGGATGATCCCTGGAGTCTTTAAGCCAGGGTACGTATGACAACAACAACAAATGCATGGATTTTCATTTCTTTGGGATGGCTTCCACAAAATTACAATATTTTTGTTTAGAAAAAACCCCTTTTGATAAAAAAGTGATATTTAAGAGAAAAAGGACAGAGAAAAAAAGAAAAGAAAGGGTGATGGATTAAAGATAAATAGTATTCAATTTCACCAGGTACACATGCTACTGTGATGTTCAAGCATAAACATCATTTTTTTCAGATGCACTCACATTAACATAACATTGTGAGTATCACGGCATTGTCCATGTCATACACATTCTCATTGTATTGCTTTTGGTTGGACTATGCAGTGACCAAGACATGTTAACAATTGAAATAAAGAGAGGACCAGCTGGTTACATGCTTTAATAATTAAATCAAAACCCTGAAAACGTGAATAAATAAATGACAAATTGGCAACATCTCATTTTAACAACCCATCTTGTTTTGCAGAATGCCTTTATAAATCTTTAATGGTCTTGGGGAAAAAAAAGAGATACTATCAAGTTATTTTGGACAATATATGGAGTACTATTTCAAAACAATAAAACAAGAAGGCTGTTAAAACAAGATTTTGCCAACAGCTTTCAGTTTTGAGTAGCACCTGTCTCTCAAATCTACTTGCGTTTTCTTCTACCCTTGCCAAAGAGTCTGGTGAAAGGAAACGAAACAAATAGTCATGCTAAAAATGAGAAGAAAGAATTCTTTGAAATGCTCCCTCCTGTATCACACAGACCTGATATTCTGGAACTAACACACGTCAAAACATACCCCCCCCCATCTTAATCCTCGCCTGCAACCGAAGTCCATGAAACTGCGACCAGACTTCTCAAAGGTCTGCTAAGTCAGGCGCAAGACAACACGGCGGTTAGGTTGGACATTCATGCTTCTGGACATCAAGTAGTGTACAAGCCTGTTTCATTGCATTCACCACAGTTCCTATCACAGCTCTATGGTTAGGGACTGCTCTCCCCCTCTCACTCTTGATGCGTTTATTTCTACACAACACCGAAGCACGTTTCCTCTCCAATCTTCCTTCTCACTTACATCTCTCGCATCACTCCTTGGCACGTGGAAAGTAGACGTAATCGGAAGAATAAGCGCTGTTATCAAGTTGAACATGCAGAAATAGGTTAGCACAGTTAGCCCCCATCACTCTCTCTCTCTGTGAATTGGTGTGTTTCATTTTTCTTCTCAGCTACACAGGCTGTCAGTGAAGGTGTTAGGACACGTAGTGAGTGAGAGAGAGACAGAGTGGCTGGTTAGACAGGAGGGAGAGATGATCAAGTGTTGCAGTAGGAGGCAGGTAGACTGTGAGGACAGGAGGCGTTGACCGACACAGGGTTAAACACTGACGTGCACATTCCGCAGGGAGGGAGGGAGGAGAGAGGGTGACAGGTCAGGATGACCGACGGCAAGTACAAACCAACAGGGGGCCAGCAGGAAATCCCATCAGCTGGTCAGGGGGGTGGGGCACGGGGGAGAGGAGGTGGAGGGGTGCGCCTCTCCCCCTCCCTCCCCACCCTCCTGCTGCCCCCCCTCAGGCACGACGTGGGTGTTTGCATATGATGAGGATGACAACGAACACCAGGTCTCTGCCCTGTTCCCACCGTTACTACTACCACCACCACCACCACCACCGCCCCCCTCAGTTTTAGACTTGCGCTGCAAGAACCCTCGGAAATTGGCCTTCTTGGGTTTGGGCGACCCCGAGCTTGGAGACCCCGAGCCGCTCTTGAGGTGAGCCGCCAGATTGCGGCTTCTGGATTCTGCCGGGGAGTTGGGGCAGGAGGATTTGTTGGCGGCACTGTCGGCCTGGTTGTCCTTCCTCAGGCCTTGCAGCGGCATGGACTGGCAGCGCTCGTGCTTGCTGCGCTCTTTGCGCCCTTTCTTATTGCTGTGTGGAGGGGGGGAGGGGGCTGGGGCGCCAGTGGCAGGGTGGGACAGCGTCTTGCGAAGCGCTGCGTCGCGGGGCAAACTGCCAAACTGTTCTGCGGCAGATCTGTTGAAGAACGGTTACACAAACACTTTGTCAAAGACACAGTTCGCTTGTTTGTCTGTTCACCTCAACTTTTTCTGCCTTTAACTCTTTCCTGGCATAGAAAATCTGAAACAAAGGGAGGGGAAGGTTAAGTTCACAAAACAGTCATTATTTTAGTTGGGAAATACGCACAACACCAACTCTAAAGACAACTACAAAATAAACAAATTGTGGTGACAATATAGGACAATGCAGGCACACCAAGAAATGGAAATAACACCTTAAAATAGACAAAAGGTGTGCATATTGGATCTCTGTTATCAAATGAAAACAATCTGTGTTTCAATCTGCCTGTGTTTAACCCTGCTCTATCTTTCTTTATCATTGGTTAGTTTGTGTGCTTGGCTTTATATGCCCCCTTGCTATATTAAGGTGATTGTTAAAAAACATTGTTAACCATGTTAAAAGTTAATGGTTAGACATTCATGGCAGCTTTCAGTTCCATTTTCCAGTTGCCTTGGTGGCAGCATGGACAATAACCTAGCCAGTTTAAAGAACCTTTAAGAGGGAACAAATGATTAAATGGACAAAAAAAAAGTGTTAACAATATAGTGTGTTTACACAAACACAACAACAGAGTAAAATCAAAGCAATAAACAGAAGAAAATGTCTAGAAAACAAGAGAAGGCAAAGGTCAATGTAAAGGAGGTAGAAGGCTTGACACTAAGGAGAAAGGGTTCATAGGCTAAAACAATTATTCATTGTTAATCTCAGTGTGTCATTTTCAAAATACACCAAAATAGGAACAAAATGAATCATCAGATGTTTTTATTTCATGTAACTTTAAATGGCTGCTCAGAAGAAACCTCTCCGTGACAATCATACATCCTTATTCTTTCCACTAACAATTTATGGAAGATGGCAGAAATTACCAGTACATGTATTTAGAAATAATAGATGATTGATTTTATTAATTTAGTGTGTGTGTGTGTGTGTGTGTGTGTGTGTGTGTGTGTGTGTGTGTGTAAATTACTTACACATTTATTTATTA
This sequence comes from Phymorhynchus buccinoides, assembly GCA_017654935.2. Lineage (NCBI taxonomy): Eukaryota > Metazoa > Mollusca > Gastropoda > Neogastropoda > Raphitomidae > Phymorhynchus > Phymorhynchus buccinoides. The sequence continues at coordinate 22,702 of JAGGCT020000427.1, read as the reverse complement.
CAGACATGTTTTTTAAAAAGAAAACAACAAAACCAAAGCACACAAAAACTCAACTAAAAACATTCAAGTGAAAGTCAATCAAACAAGATCTCAAAAGTGTGTTCAACACAAAACAAAACAACAACACAATAAGAAAAAAATCAAGACACACATAAACAAATTAAGCATTATCACAAAAGACACATACTTATCACAAATGACACATTCTTATCACAAATGACACATTCTTATCACAAAAGACACATACGTATCACAAATGACACATTCTTATCACAAAAGACACATACGTATCACAAATGACACATTCTTATCACAAAAGACACATACATATCACAAATGACAAATTCTTATCACAAATGACACATTCTTATCACAAAAGACACATACGTATCACAAATGACACATTCTTATCACAAATGACACATTCTTATCACAAAAGACACATACGTATCACAAATGACACATTCTTATCACAAAAGACACATACGTATCACAAATGACACATTCTTATCACAAAAGACACATACGTATCACAAATGACAAATTCTTATCACAAATGACACATACTTACAGCTGTTAACCAACTATACTTACACATCCTTGGTGAGTTCTTTCTGGTATGCTATAGGGGATTGTAGAGCTGGAAACAAACAAAGATTAATTAATTTAAATTCATACATAAACAGATAATGAATGTAAGTAAAGAAACCAACTAACCAACCAACCAAAAAGATAAACTTAGTTCCAGTCTGCAGTATTCAATGATAGCTATTCTCTCTCAAATGTAATCTGAAGACAATAAGTATTGTCAAATGAGTCAACACTCTATCCAGTCTACAGAATAACCACAATACATACAGAATCCAATCTGTCCAGTCTACAAAATACAACCTGACAAGTCTACAGAAAAACTACAAAATCAACAGAAAGTAAGCTGTTCAGTTCACAAAATAAAATCTGCCCAATCTACACAATACAATAATATGTCCACTCTTCAATGTGTCCAGTCTACAAAATACAATTTGCTTGATCTTTAAAAAAAAAACAATCTACAGAATACAAGTCAACAGAATACAGTCTGTCCAGTCTTCACAACACTCTCTGCAGACATTTTGCAGAGCAATGTACAGAATACTATTTACAAAACACAATCTGTTCAGTCTATGTCAGTCTGTCCAGTCAACAGAACAGTCTGTTTGGTCTACAGAATAGTCAATCCAGTCTACAGGATACCGTTTACAGACTACATTCCGACTGGTCAACAGAATACAATCTACAGAATAATTATATATTCCGTCCAGTCTGCAGAATGCAATCCACAGAATGCAGTCTGTCCAGTCTACGGAATACAATCTATAGCATACAGTCTGTCTGGGCAACAGAATGCAGTCTGTCCAGTCTACGGAATACAATCTATAGCATACAGTCTGTCTGGGCAACAGAATGCAGTCTGTCCAGTCTATGGAATACAATCTATAGCATACAGTCTGTCTGGGCAACAGAATGCAGTCTGTCCAGTCTACGGAATACAATCTATAGCATACAGTCTGTCTGGGCAACAGAATGCAGTCTGTCCAGTCTACAGAATACAATCGATAGCATACAGTCTGTCTGTACAACAGAATGCAGTCTGTCCAGTCTACAGAATATAATGTATCAAGTTTACAAAAAAGTTAGTCTTTACAATATCTTTCAGCCTGAAAGACAATGGGGTGAAACGCAATCTTCAGTTTTTTACGTTTCCAACAAAAGATAATATTTTAGAGCTACTGTTCTTTGAATTTCCATAAAATTATCATTTCAGAGTTACTGTTCTTTGCATTTCCATATAATGATCATATTTCAGAGTTATTGTTCTTTGCGTCTCCATAGAATTATTATATATTAGTGAGACGCAAAGGGATGTAATAACAGGTGTCTCATGACGTGTCATCAGATCCCGCACTAACCTCTGAGGAAGTTTCCCTGCATGTCCAGGATGCTGCTGATCTCCTTGATCCAGGTCTCCTTCACCTCCTCTGAGGGGGTCTGCAGCACGTACTTCATGTCGGAGCCGGGCGTGCGGTCGATCAGGATGAACTTGAGGGGCTCCCCGTCCACCTTGCTGTCCATTGCCATCTTGTTCACCTGCACCAAACAGCGGGAACAAAAATAGGTCGTGGATTCGCCACCAAAAAAAAAAAAAAAATCATAGCTAAATAAAATAAGATTTGATGCGAGCTTTGCAACATGGATTTAGAAAAAATGGTGATGACATTTTTTTGAAGAGTTAAGAGCTAAGAGTTTTTGCTACCTACGAACTGCTTGTTTTTGAGGGTCTGCAAGCTGACAAGCCAGGGTGTGGCTGTGAATTGGGACTCAGAATGAGCAGCATGGGAGCGGCACCACTGTACAGCCCAGACGATGGGGGTAAAAAAGTTTGTTTGCCGTTAAGCAATGAAGAGTTTCAGCTTGCTGGAAAGCTCTTTTTTTCTTTTTCCTCATCCACATTTTTATTAATAAGCTAAACACATTTGCAGTCACACAACAAAAAGTTGCAGTTGTATAGTCCAAAAGGAGATAAAGAAAGACAAGTTGGTAGTTAAATAGTGAAGAGATTCAGTTTGCAGGAAAGGCAGTAGTTTTATCTTTCGTATCCTTGTCTGCATTTCTTCAGTAATCCAAACAAGTTTGTAATTGAAGAGTCCAAAAGTTTCAGTTTGCAGGAAAGATGAGAATAAACATACCGTATTTTACGGACTGTAAGGCGATACTTTTCCCCTGCGCCTTATAATGTGACTGATAATCTAGTAAGAAAATAAAGAAACAAAATCTGAATTTTGTGTTAAATTTGGGAGGTGCGCCTTATAATCCAATTAAAGAGTTATTAAAGAGTTAATAAACCCAAATTGAAAGCTGAGGGAAATGCTCCAGTCCGGCCCTCCATTTCTTTAATATATATTTTTTGCTGTCCCATCTTCTGGGCCATACAGTGGCGTTGCTCCTACGCCTTGTAGTCCGTAAAATACGGTACTCTTCCAATTTAATCTTTTAGTCAGCTTAGTTACCTCACTCTGCCCTAACAAATGATCAGGCACAACAATACGATTACTGGCACAGGCGTGTGATAGATAGTTGGGTGTGCAGTTCTTTTCTCTCTCCTAGGCTGGGTGGGCCTTTCACAGATTAAACTCCAAGGTCACAAAAGCTTAATACTATATAACTATATTAAAACTTTTTCAATCAGCAACCATGATAATAAATAAGAATGTTTTCAGCTTTGTCAAACAAAGTCTGACATAAAAACACAGCTTAACTCATTCTGAGTATCCGAGTATACTCGGAACAGGAGAACGCAAGTCAGGGCCTAATTCTGAGTATTCTCGGAACAGCGATTTCTGAGTCTAAAACTTGTCTAAATCCATGGGTCTTTTTTCCATCCAAACCACGTTTTTCAAGTTAATTCTCTTCATCACTCCTTCAACTTTCGCTTCATTTATATTTGGCACTTCTGTTTTAATTTTCACTTCACTTTAAATTTTAATGCTAAAAATGTCAAATAAATCGGCCCTACATGAGCCTAAGAAAATACTCCAATATGTTTTCATTAACAGTGGTAGTAATAAGGAGACTAATGATTCAAATTATAAAGCAAGTAACCACGATATCAAAGTGATTTTTTGTTGTTGATCAACCAGTAATGTTGTCAAAACTGAATTGATAACTGACAACGTTGAGTTTTGTTGCGCTTCTAACTTGTTATAATTTTTTTTCTAGGCAACCCCAGGCCAGTCGTGATCTTTGTCTAAGGCAGTGGAGTCTTGAAAGGTTTAATCTAAAACCCCAATTGAAAGCTGAGGGAAAAGCTCCAGGTCCCCCATTTTTTATATATATATATTTTTCGCTGTCCCATCTTCTGGGCCATACAGTAGCGTTGCTCCCATGCCGCTCATTCTGAATCCCAATGCACAGCCACACCAGGCCCTCCAGTTAGACCCAGAGAGCAGTCCACCCACCTTCAGACTGTTCTTGAAGATGTAGCTGGCGTTGGAGAAGTCTCCCTTCTTGCGCTCAATCATCTCGCTGACGATGATGATCTGCTCGAAGAGGAACAGGCGCCGCTCCTTGGCCTTCTGGGCCAGCCCAGCCACCACCTCAGACACCACCAGGGTGTCCTGAAACAATCCAAACCAGTCAAAAGGCCATTAACTCTTTCGTTCCTGAGAACCGCTTTTGAGGTTGAATGGGAGCAACTGCAGATTCCTAGCTTTATAGAGCTCTCTATCTCCCTATTCCTGGGTTTCCAGAGAGAGTAAAACTGTATAAAGGGGTGTTATGTTATTGTGAATATGCGGCGTATTTTCAGCAGCCTGTTTCTCTTTCATAAATAATACTTGCCCCAGTAAGAAAAAGAAGAAACCCTCATTGCATTGCAATTATAGAAGAGCAAAGTAATAACAGTTGCATCATGTTGCATGATATTACGAGCAAAAGAGGCCTGTAGGAATCAACGGGATAAAATTTCTCAGCAGCTAAAGAGGTTCTCAGGAATGAACAGTAGTTGAAACTTCTCTAAATACAGAAACCAAAGAGTTAAACATCTCCTTGGCCTTCTGGGCCAGCCCAGCCACCACCTCAGACACCACCAGGGTGTATTCTAAAACAACGCAAACCAGTCAAAAGGCCATTAAACATCGCCTTGGCCTAAGGCTGTGTCAGACCAGTTGATATCAGCTAGAACACCAAGGTGACATCCAAACGTTGGTATGCTCTGCATAGTTATGCGAGGCTTGTCTTTAGCCATGGCACGCTCGTAGCATAACATCATCAGTCTCCAAAATCCTCCAAAATGGGGGTGTGGTTGCCCACATGGCGAGGTAATCAAAAACGGTCACACACGTAATGTTCTCATCCCTAGATAGTGCATTTGTACCATAGTGGCTGTTGAGATGATCCCTGGAATCTTGAAGCCAGGGTACGATGACAACAACAAGGATGTAGTTAAAATGCCATCAAAGACATTGGTTATTGCACATTCAGGGCGTTGAAAACCAGGCTACATAACTACAGTGGAACCTCCTCATTCTGACCTTCCCAATTACCAGTCCCTCCCACATGTGACCTGGAAGTCTTCAACCAATTTTATCTCTTAATAATCAACTAACTATTGGCTCTCTTCCTCCTTTACGACCGGTCAATCTGGGTGTAATACGACTTTTACACAGAAAGTCGGCCGATGACCAACTAAAAAACGTACTAAAACACGAGAGAATTGTCAGGCAAAGTCTCTGCTGAAAGCCTCTCAGAATGTAAACATTGCACAGAATTAAGTCCCATGCCGGATGTTGGAGATAAAAGTTACACAAAATGGCATCGTTATCAAATCAAAATCAACTTGATGCACACAAACACACTCACAGAGGCACACACACAGAGGCACACATACACATACACACACACACACAGAGTAGATGTCAAAACCATTTCCTACCTGCAGTATTAACTTCCCTTGTGCAGTAATCTTGCCCTGCAAATACAAATAGCCAAAATTTGAAACATTAAATAACGACAACAGCAACAAACAAAAACAAAACATGAACATGTACACATCTTATCTTTTAAATGAATATTGCCACAGATGCTTTATCCTCAAACCTTTCACAGCAGGCCATGTATCACTCAACATCTAATGTCACAAATCTGTGATAGATCATAGTTTGTGCAAAGCTGCTTTACTCTAGCCAGAGAGAGAGGGATGCAGTCATATAAGCCTTCATTTCTATTCTAACATACTCCACTTGTATAAAACCGGGAGAACAAATAATAGAGTAGATAGAAAAAATATGAAACGGACATTAAACTTCAAACCAATGTAGTATAACTTATGGTGATCAAAAGAGTTTTGTTCACAAACAAAGAGACAGAGAAATGGGTATGGCCTTCTACAATAGTTGAGTTTTTATAGAAATGGTTAGCTGAGCGATAACGAAAAAGAGAGAAGAGATGTGTCACTGATGTTGAATGTCTGTAAACTTCATTTCTTATGGAAATATGAGCAATGTAGTTCTTATTAAAATATGTGCAATTGACTTTTTATAGAAATACAAGCAATTCTAGCAATCCATTTCTTATGGAATTATGAGCAAACAAAACGGAGGGAGAGCTTGAAAAAATGAGTAACAAACATTAAAGCCTCATATTATTGTCTAGTCTAATAGAATTATGAGAGAAAAGAAAGAAATAAACAAAGAGATGTGCAACAAATGTAAAAATCCTAATACTTAAGGAGTAATAAAAATTGGGAGAAAGAAAAAAAAGAAGAGAAAATATGTGATACTATACATTAAATGTTAAAGCCCTATACCTATTTTTTGTAATTGAAAAAAGAAGAAGAGAAGAGATGTATAACTTGCATTAACCCATCAGGGTGCCAGAATGATCAATTAAATGATCGTGGGCCCCAAAGAGAAGAAGCAAAAACTTCTAGAATTTTTAAAGCAAAAGAAAAACCAAGGTGACTGACGTTGAAACCCTGCAGTCGTCCGACTTGCATCATGTCGTTGGCAGCCTTCGGCACCACACACATGACCCGCAGTGCTTTGTGCAGGGAGGTGGGATCAGCGCCCCCCTTCTCCGTGTACTTCAGGATGTCCTGCAACATCAACAGCAGTACAGTCATCAACATCAACAACAGTACTATCACCACGCACATGACCCGCAATGCTTTGTGCAGGGAGGTGGTGTCCCCCCCCCCTTCTCCGTGTACTTCAGGATATCCTGCAACATCAACATCAACAACAGTACTATCACCACGCACATTAGGATATCCTGCAACATCAACATCAACAACAGTACTATCACCATGCACATTAGGATATCCTGCAACATCAACATCATCAACAACAGTACTATCACCATGCACATTAGGATATCCTGCAACATCAACATCAACAACAGTACTATCACCACGCACATTAGGATATCCTGCAACATCACCATCAACAACAGTACTATCACCATGCACATTAGGATATCCTGCAACATCACCATCAACAACAGTACTATCACCATGCACATTAGGATATCCTGCAACATCACCATCAACAACAGTACTATCACCATGCACATTAGGATATCCTGCAACATCAACATCAACAACAGTACTATCACCATGCACATTAGGATATCCTGCAACATCAACATCAACAACAGTACTATCACCATGCACATTAGGATATCCTGCAACAGCAACATCAACAACAGTACTATCACCATGCACATTAGGATATCCTGCAACAGCAACAACAGTACTATCACCATGCACATTAGGATATCCTGCAACAGCAACAACAGTGCAATCATTACGCACATGACCTACAAAGTTTTTTTTTTTTTTTTTTTTTTAAACAAAATGCGTGTATATTCTAGCATAGACAACAAGAATGAAAGGCATAGGAAAAAAAGAAGACTGAGGGAGGGAAAAACTATGTCACAAACTTCTTGATCAAATATATATATTCTTCAAGTGTAGAAAACAAAAGATGACGGGGATCGGGGGATCGGGGGATCGGGGGATTAAGGGAAACAATACAATAGGTGTAGATTAAGTGAGTTACAATACTATGAAAGACAATACAATAGGTGTATCCTTCAGGTAGAGAGAAGGAATAAACTACAACACACAACAAGGGTGAAGCAGACTAGACAACAAGGGTGATGGAGACAGAAGGGGAAGTAGAGAGAAGGAATAAACTACAACACACAACAAGGGTGAAGGAGACAGAAGGGGAAGTAGAGAGAAGGAATAAACTACAACACACAACAAGGGTGAAGGAGACAGAAGGGGAAGTAGAGAGAAGGAATAAACTACAACACACAACAAGGGTGAAGGAGACAGAAGGGGAAGTAGAGAGAAGGAATAAACTACAACACAACAAGGGTGAAGGATGACGGCCTAACATAAATTAGCTCCCCTTGGACTACTGGTCTCGGATTCTGCGACCTGAACGAGCAGAGGTGTGGCTGCGATTTGGGATTCGGAATGAGCGGCGTGGGAGCAACGCAACTGTACAGCCCAGAAGATGGGACAGCAAGAAAACAAACCAACCAAGGGTGAAGGAGACAGAAAGGGAAGCAGAGAGAAGGAACAAACTACAACACACAAATCTTGCGCATGCTAACCTTGAGTAGCAGTTGGTAGCGCATGATTCGCTGCACTGGCTTGATGAGGAGGTCAGACAGTGTTAACCGGTGGCCCAGCTTTTGCCGAATCTCCTCAAAATATGTGTCGATGAACTCGGAGACGATGTACTCCGATTTGGGCTTGTTCTCGCAGTACTTGACATACATGTACAGGCGCCGCTCCTGAAAAGTTCAACACAAAATAGGAATTGTTCGGAAATAATTAAGGGGAGTAATTTCATGGTGTGTAGGAGTTATCTTGCCTAATTCAATCGGTCAAACAGGGGAAGTTACTCTGCCATCAGGTAAATCCCCAGCGCTCCCTTCTTGTGTTTGAGGAGACACACAGCATGTACAACGCAGTGCGTCATTCTGAAACTGACGTAATTTATATTTTTACGTCACAGTTTGCAAGTTCTACCACTTTGTAGCAACTGGTCACCCATTATTTTTTTACAAAATGTTTGCAAGTCGCTGACTCGCATCCTGCGGTTTCAAGCTTCGACACCATTGTTGCATTGTCGCTATGGCATTTGATCGAGTAATGGAGGTAACAACTATAATATAATAGTGCTCTCACTAGTTTATTCCGAAAATTGTCTATTTGTTTCATTAGACATGAATATAGTATGTACTGTAATTAGTGTTGGTCATGATTCAAAGTTGACCAGTAATGACGAACTAAAGCAGTTTGGTACTTGTATGAATAATAACAACACCAACAGCGAATTTTCGGCTTATTACAAAACTTTTACGAGCTAAAAAGTTGGTCAACTGACAAAAACAGCATGCAAAGCATGCACCAAACAGTAGTAATATATGCGTATCAAACAAAACTAAGTGACTAAAGTTCTAAAATTCAAAGTTTGAAGTTACAAAAACAATGCATGTGGGAAAGGAGGGTTGTTGTTGTTGTTCTCATACCCTGGCTAAAAGACTCCAGGGATCATCCAAACAGCCGAAGCACTTGAATACTATGGTACAAATGCATCAGCTAAGGATGAGAACATTATGTGTGTGACCGTTTTTGATTACCCTGCCACACCCCGACTTCGAGGGATTTTGGAGACTGATGATGTTATGCTAGGAGCTTGTCATGGCTAAAGACAATCCCTGCATAACTATGCAGAGCATAACAACATTTTGATGTAGCCTTGGTGTTCTAGCCTATGTCAATTGGTCTGACATAGCCTTAAGCCAAGGCGTGGAAAGGAGGGTTGACTCTAAACAGGGAAACCCCCCCCCAAACAGTCTGGTCTCTTTGTGTGCGTGTGTGTGTGTGCACGTGCATGGGTGACTATGCATACTCACATAACGAACAAATATAGAGCCCACACGCTCTGGACTGCTCAGACATGCCTCTATTTCTTTTTCCATGGTCCTGTAACAAAACAGAAAAAATACATAGATAGGAAAAATACATGGTTAGGTTAGGTTAGGTTAGGTATTAGGGACAGGCTTTCTCAGCCTAGGCCTTGTGGCCTAAAACGTCCCATCATTGGCATATACATTTTGATTTTACATTGGGGTCTGACACAAAAAATACATTTATACAAGCAATCAAATCATCTTTAGTAATTACTAATCAAATTCCAGAAAGAGATCTATAAATTTTGGTAATTCGTCCACAAGATTCTTGAAACAATTAGTATTAGGTGCATATTTGATATTCCAGTATGAAGCAACTCTGTTAGAAAAACAATATTACCTAATGCTACCTGATAAGACAGAATGTGTTTCTGTGTGTGTGTGTGTGTGTGTGTGTGTGTGTGTGTGTGTGTGTGTGTGTGTGTGTGTGAGCCCGAGCATGTGCACAATGTTTGTGTGTTACATAGTACAGGTAAAAATGAAATGGGGTTAAAGTAATGCGATGCGAGGCTGAGAATTTGAACACAATTGCTGTACGATTCAGCTCTCCTGCGACTGAAGACTAAAGTATCAATAATGATTGAATTCTCATGTGCCTTTGAAAACATGAAAAATATCAGCAATTATCCCTCTACAAAAAAACACACATAAAACAAAAACAAATGTGAGGGGGGGGGGGGGACCCCAAACAACCCCATGCCTACTAAATATGCCATTGATGATGTCATAACTCATAACGTTTGGTGTCACAACTCGTGAATGCTGGTTTTTGCTGTAGAACAGTCAGGAAAGATATATCTTTTAGACCATTTTGTCAGATTGAGTCTAACAGGTCTCTTTCGAATGTTATAATTAAACAAATTTAATCTCAATTTTTTTTCTCTGGTAGTGAAAGGGTTAAAGCAAGTGAAGCTGTAACTGTTATAATTATAGTGGCAAACTGTGACAAGTGAAACAGCCCGGTTATGGGGAGCATCCCAGGGGGGGTCCCATTATAATGCCTTCAACTCTCAATTACACACATCCCCTGCACCTGTCGTGTTCAACACCCTAGCTGTAACAGCTGTCGACGTAAAAACTACAACAACAAAAACAACGACAACAAATTACTCGCAATGCACATAGACACAAAAAAGAAGTCATAATTAGGATTCCTCCCTTGCCATTGTACAAGTTATTTTTGATATTTTTTGATTATTTATTTTATTTTATTTTCTAAAGTTTGTAAGATTGTTTCAATTTGTTTGATTTGACTTTGTTTCCTTAGCACACAAGAACAACCAACACTTCTGTACATTGCAATATTTTGAATTTATTTCACAATCCTTCTTCTGGCAAGTCTTTTTCTTATGACAGTGTTAGCGTAAAGAAAACGAAAACAAAAGATTTGTGCCACAAATAAGTTCGTTTACTCATTCCCATTGTGTGTTTTTTTCAAGAGAATTCTTTGTTACTTGGTTAGACAAACTTGATTAGGCTAATTTTACTTGCTTTATTTTTAAGATTGTTAAATGTTTTTTTGACACAGCAATCTGCTTAAACAAATAACCTTTTGGGCTGTGTCTCTCAGCTTTTTTGGGTGGAGAGAGATTGTTGCAATGATTAAAGGTGAAATGAGCTATTTTTGCCCTGCCTTATCTTTTCATTTGCTTCTCTTTTTATTAAACCCTATTGATTTAACTTGCACTTATCTCCAACTGTTCGCATCACTTTGCAGATTTACCGGTACACTAACACACACCAATGCATGTCCCTTCAACTTCGCACACATGCAGAGACACATGCAAATATTTTAGACGGGTATCCCAGATTGTTTCCCCTTCTTCTGCGTTCCCAGGCCATATGGCCATAATGGGTGAAGTACATTATGTGACTGGTTTTCAATTTTCACTGTTCTCCCCCTGCATTCAGCTGACACATTCCAATTTCGGAGGAGCCCAAAGAATAAAATTACAGATTTGGAAGACTTTTTTTAAATTAAGGCAGGAGAATGGGCCAATAAGTCTAAAAATAACAGATGATAGTAAGAAAAGGAAAAGGCAGGGTCAAAGACAGTGAAATATTTGAGGAAGTTGCTAGCCAATTCGGCATCATGCCGGGCTTCCGCTGAGCGGGTCTTGGCTGGCTGGGTCACAGTAGATTAGGGTTGTTTTGATTTGTTTTTGTTCTGCGACCTTCGGACCTCGACCAAACAGTATCAAAAAATCAAATTGTTGATTGTGGATACTAAACAGAAGAAGAAGAAGAAACAGCAGATTCCAGAAGGTGGGTGAATTATTTGTACTGAAAGATCCCTTGGTATCCCCAAGGGGGAGAAATTGTTTTAACTTGCATAGTCTCCAAACGTATGCTTTTTAGTTTTATAACAATTCTTAGATTGCCAAGTAGGTATAACATTTCGTTCTTAATCTAAGGCCCTTTAGTGAGTTCCATTCCCATCAAAACTAAGTTGGAAAAAATTGGTTTCCACAGATTAATTCTTGTAACACCATGTATTTTTTGACGTTCTTGGTTATCCATTGTATCTCAACTGACAAGAGGGGAGTAACTATTTTTTCGAGTGTGCATGCATTGCTTCAATGGAAGAAACAGTGATATAAACTCTAAAAATAGACAAACACATGGCAGGGGGCTTGGCAGTGAAAGTCTTCGCATTTGGTGGGAGTGTAGAGAGTAGTCTTGGGGCGAATGTATTCGCCCACAGTGAAATCAGTTTTTGTTTGTGGCTCAAGCCACAAACCTATAACTCACTTTGTCGGTCTGTCTGTCTGTCGGTCGGTCTGTCGGTCCAAAATTGTCGCACATATTGTAAAAGAGAAAAAAATACTTGGGCATAAAGTAACATTTCAGTTGTCATATCTACAGTCCTTAGGTATGGAAAGAATTGTATACTGAACAGAGCACACGAATCTTCATTTTAAAGCGTAAAAAATAATAAACATACGTAATACAGACACTGCAACAGACACGACGAGTATGCGGTGCTTCTTTCGATGAGTATAAGTAGGATAAATAGCTTTAAATGTTTTCCAAAAGATATAAAAATTTACGAAATGGTGCAGAGATAACATTCTGGTTTACAGATTAAAATTATTGAAAAGCCAGGGGAGGCGACTCAGTGTATGTAATGATTGGAGTGGTAAAAATAGACCGTTTGTTTCTTTCTGACACTAT
>JAGGCT020000427.1:0-5000 GCA_017654935.2 Phymorhynchus buccinoides | reverse complement strand
CAAACCGGTAAACCGTTTTTCCCGTTACCTTGTACTTTAAGCTCACATTTTTGCATTGAAAATTTTCACTGAAAAGCAACGCTTTGCTATTCTCGGGAAAGGGATAGGGTTAGGACCAGCCTATAGGAATGATTAAAAAAAGCATATCAAACACATCTACCCTACTGTATTTCCCCCATATTGCATTAAACTGCAGTCAAAACATAAAAAGCATGGAGGAAAAGCATTTTTTTCTGAACATATTTGCTTAATGTGGTCTCAGTGGTTAAAGAGCCCTTAATGGTGATCAGGGGACAATTTCTTTTGTTGAGGACAAATACATAAAACTTTCAAGCCTAAAACCCCATCTGACATGTCTTTCTACATTCACTTTTCTCTGAATTCAGAGAATTGTTTGAAGATTACCATACCTGGCCCAAGATTATTTTCATAAAACTGTAAGGAGCAGACTTTGAGATTGAGGGGCATAAACAAGACAAAAAAACAATAGCTCACCGAACCTTCGGCTCGGGGACTAAAAAAATGGGTGGCGCACCTCTAGCTGCAACGCGCTCTCCAGGTGGGAGCAACCCGAATTTCACAGACGCCTCTGTGACTATAAAGTACCTAATACCGAATGAACGTGAGGGGCTGTCTAAAGTACAACATTGCTGATCTCCCTTGGCTGTAGAAAGTCAGTGATCATAAAGCTGCTGCTGATTAAAGTCATCTATGTAAAGGGCCTGGCATCCTTATGCAAGCAACCAGAGCGTGAATAGGCTAGATCAACCAGCCACGAGGCAGCATTTTCGGTCCAGTGACCTTGCAGAAACACACAGACCAACACCACTGAGACCAAAGTCCGATCAAACAGTCTACACCTGCACTTTCCAGTACCCCTGCACCAGCGAGGATCTCAACTGTAGCTCGCGCACTAATGACAGCTAGAGAAAAGCAGGTGAGTGGCAGCATTTTCGGCTCCAGGGACCTTGACCTTTGACCAATAACCAATTTTCGAACTAGGCCTAGATATCTTAAATACCTATCTGCAAGCAACATTTGAGCCTTCTATGTCCTTCCGTTCAAACATCATTGTGCTCACATAGTCAGTTAGATTGATAGTCAGTGAGGAACAAACAGAAAGCTCTGAAAACAGTAACCAGGTTTCGTTTCGTGGCTGGTTAATCAGTATCATTTATACTCACTTCTACCACAGTTCGAAGGTCTTCTACATAGGCCTGCTCAGTATCATAGAGCTCTTGAATCACAAATCTGGAAAAAACCCAACCCACAGCAATTATTAAATATCATACATTACAGATTAAGTGTGTGTGTGTGTGTGTGTGTGTGTGTGTGTGTGTTTTGTGTATGTGCATGTGTGAGTGCTTGTGTGTGTGGTGTGTGTTGCGTGTAAGTGTGTGTGTGTGTCTCTCTGCATGTGCATGTGTGCATACATACATGTATGTGAGTAAGCTCTGTGTGTGTGAGGCACAGAGACAGAGACAGAGAGAGAGAGAAAGAGAGAGAGAGAGAGAGAGAGAGAGAGAGAGAGAGAGAGAGAGAGAGAGAGAGAGAGAGAGAGAGAGAGAGAGAGAGAGAGAGAGAGAGAGAGAGAGAGAGAGAGAAACAAACAATGATATTGTAAGATACTAAGGGCATATAACGACAAAAAGAGACACAAAAGACCCCTGCAAAAAAAGAAAGAATATGCAAACACAAAAGGAGCCAACCTTCAAGAACAAATCACACTATCATGCAACAAAACAAGAAGATCTGCAGACACTCACTGTCTTTTATTCAGATATTTCGCTTTCTCCGCTTCCTCGTCTTTCTCTTCCGCTCCGTCTTTCTCTTCCACTCCGTCTTTCTCTTCCACTCCGTCATTCTGGTCCTCCTCTTCCTCTTCCTCCTCCTTGGGGGTCGACTCTTTCTCCTCCTCCACCTCCTCTTTCTGTTCTTCGCTCCCTCCTTCTCCTTCTCCTCCTCCTCCTCCTTCGTCCTCACCACTGCTCTCTGATTTGCCCCCTGCCTCGGTAGTTTCCTGCAAGAGTCAAGAACATCAAACGTGAATGCATGTTTTGAATACACACACACTCAGATACAAACGTTCACACACAAATGCACCCAGGCAAAAATAATAACAAAAAACCACCCCCACCCCACAAAACCACATACGTGTACACACACAAACAAATGGCAGTGCATGTACATGTACTTCTTCTTCTTCCTCGATCGCTCAGACAGTTTCCTGTCAATTTTGAGCGCAGATGCGTCATGCTGCCATTATGCGCCCAACTAAGAAATAGTTAGGCCCAGCAAGTCCGACTTCGGCTGGAGGACATGTTTTTGAAAGAATTTCGTGAAAAAAGGCAGGAGAATGGACGGGTAAGGCAGAAAGATAGTAGATGACAGTAAGCAAAGGGAAAAGGCTGAGTCAAAGAGAGTGACAGACTAGATGAAGTTACAAGCACAGAACTTCCAGAAGGTGGGGGAACTATATATACAAAACAAAAACGGTATCCCCACGGGGGGAAGTGCATGTACTGAATATACACACACTCAAATACTGTACAAACGCACACACACACATACACCCAGGCAAAAATACCCCCCCCCCAAAAAAAAAAAAAAAATAAAAAAAATAAATAACACATATAATAACCCCACATATATGCACATACACAAACAAATATGCACAGTCTCATTATTCAAACACGCACATGCAACAGACAAATGTGCCTAAACTCAAAACAGATGAAATATGCACACAACATGCACCCACATGTATACTCATAAGTATAATGTAAGCACACACACAAACACAAACACACACACACATATTCATTTTTTTAATAATTACTATTACATAAAAGAAAACCAATTTCAAAACACCGATAGAGCACTTCTTTTTCTGCTATATTTCTATTTCCAATTTCTTCATTTAAAACACACACACACCTAAACATACCCCATTAACTCTAGGAATTTTGTTCCATTATCAAAGTGAGTAATAGCTCATTTACACAGAGAAAACAACAAAAGGCAATCAATCAATTCCAACATGTACCAGTGTTCACTTTTGAAAAAAGACCACAAAGCAAGTAACAGAAAGTTCAGGTTACAAAGTGGGACACACACACACACTCACACGCACGCACACACACGCACGCATGCACACACGCACGCATGCACGCACGCACGCACGCACACACACACACACACACACACATACACTCACACACTCACGCACACACATGCACGCACACACACACACTGACAGAGAGAGACAGACAAACACAGACAGACAGACAAACATGCACAAACTCACAATTCGCTGTTTGACTATGCTTTGGATTTCATTGGCCAAGTCTAGGGAATTAGTGGCAACTTCTGTTTGTGCCTTCAAGGTGAGAGCAGCCTGAAAACAGAAAACAACAAACCCAATGCAATTAAAGGTAAAACTGATGGTGAATCGGCAAGCCATTTAGCAATCCAGAGTACACAATAAACCAGCAAGCAAGTCAGCAAGTCATAGCAAGTTGACAAGCAAGTCAGCAAAGTAGAGCAAGTCAGCAAATCAGAGCAAGTCAGCAAAGCAAGTCATCAAGCTAGAATATGTTGGCAAGCTAAGTCATCAAGTCGGAGCAAGATGGCAAGTAAGTCATTCTGCAAGAACAAGTTAACAAGTCAGGGTAAGTCGGCAAGAAAGTAGGTATGGCAGAGCAAGTTAACAAGTCAGGGGAGAATGTGCCACCAATAAGGCAGAAAAACAGTAAGTGACTAAGGAAAGGGAAAGGCAGAGTCAAGGAGAATAAGTCGATAAGAAAGTCGGCAAGCCAGAGCAAGCTGGCAAGCTAGTCAGCAAGTCAGAGAAAGTCATCAAGCCAGAACATGTTCTCAAGGAAGTCACTAGCCAGCAAATCAGAGCAAGTTAGTAAGTCAGAGGAAAATCGGCAAAAAAGCCAGCAAGTAGGAGCAAGTCATCCAGCCAACAAAAAACGGAAAGTTTCTCTGATGCCACAAGTGAACACATCTCTGATCGATATCATGACAAGGATACTGTATCCCAGACAATCCACTGGATTGGTTGTTCAGTTAGTACAACCTCTGTTTCATGAATATGACTTCTGTTACATGAAGTAACACTGAGAGAGTAAATGGAAGCTTTGTGTCTTGTCCTTTGTGTGTTCATTCACTTCAAACTATCGATGTCTTGGTTAAGCATAAAAAAAGCAATATGCAGAAAGAGAGAGAGAGAGAGAGAGAGAGAGAGAGAGAGAGAGAGAGAGAGAGAGAGAGAGAGAGAGAGAGAGAGAGAGAGAGAGAGAGAGATTACCCAAGTGCAGAACTGTTACCATTATGTTCAAGACAAAGGATGGAAATCACAAATCGAACAAAGACCAAGGAGAGAAAAATAAAGAAACAAATACAAAAGACTTATCTTTCAATTAACGAAACTTCAAACACAGAAGCTGAGGGGAAACAGATTTGAGCGAGAGATCAAAACACTAGGATATAACGTGTTACAGACACACTCATTGATACCACCCCAATAGTGCAGGGGCAATGATATAAACAACTGATGAAAACAGAATCATCAAAGGACAAAGGAAACTGGGGTGAAGAGTGGAAAGATAAAGAAGAATGAAAGGAACAGATGGAAAGCGAAGGAAGGTGTGGGAGACTGTGGAAAAGCAGGAAATCATTTTCCAGTCAACAGGTATGATAAAAGGAACTGCAAAAGACTAAAAGAGCTTTTAAATATCTCTATTGTTAAAAATTCGGGACTTTTCTGATGTTGCACTGCCTCCTGGCATTGCCTCCAGGATCGTTCCCACATCTTTATATCTACTAATGTCCCATATGTGTCTGTTCCAGACCGGAGGACGTTAAGCAGAATTTCATCTATACTATCCTACCAATCAACTGTACCCAGAAAACATCACTAGTTTTATGACAGCATAGCTCACAGCAACCATTCTCGAGTACAAAGCAGGATAACATGCCATACAAATGCTCTG
>JAGGCT020000426.1:0-25000 GCA_017654935.2 Phymorhynchus buccinoides | reverse complement strand
ACTTACAGTATAATATGGATAAATAAGAAAACAGCAGCAGCAAATTAAAGACCACGCGCGCGCGCGCACGCACACGCGCGCACACACACACACACACACACACACACACACACACACACACACACACACACACACACACACACACACACACACGCACACACACACACACACACACACACGCACGCACGCACGCACGCACACACACACACTCTCTCTCTCTCTCTCTCTCTCTCTCTCTCTCTCTCTCTCTCTCTCTCTCTCTCTCTCTCTCTCTCTCTCTCTCTCTCTCTCTCTCTCTCTCTCTCTCCACGTGATTCTTTGTATACATCGAATTATATTTTTTAATCAAATAATACATAGATAATGTATTAGGCTATGATAAAAATAATTTCGTTCCTGTTTGGCCTGAACAGGTGATGGAACCCATCAAAATAAAAAATCTGTTGTTTTTGTTGGTGGTTGTGGTGTTTTTTGTTGTTCTTGTTGTTGCAACATGCTTTACTATAATGATGCATCGCATCTGTTACATAACCTTTTAACATAACCTTCTATACCTCTATAATGATTGCAGATCAAGCTGGCTGCGTTTAAGTCTAAAGATGGTTTATTTTGTTTCCATTAATGATGACACTGGCAGTTTTACTTCCTAAGATCTCGTACGAGGTGAAGCTTATCACGAACAGACATTTTCATGGGAGCACGTTATTACAGTTATAATGTAGCCTAACCCAGACAGAGGCCGTTAATACAGTCTATGATATGCATATATAGCGGGTCAGATCATAATTATAGTGATAATGACAATAATAATAATAATAATAATAATAATAATAAATATAAAAAAATAATATAAAAAAAATATAAAAAATAATTTAAAAAAAATAAAATAAATAATAATAATAGTGATTTATTTATATAGCGCAATAATCCATTGGAAATGCTCTTTGCGCTAATAATAATAATAATAATAATAATTTATTTATATAGCGCAATAATCCATTGGAAATGCTCTATGCGCTTTACAATGACAAGATAGGAAGACGACGTAAGGCATAGAAATAAAAACAAATCATCCAACTTTATGACAAGTCACTAAAGCACAAACAGAACATCACTCAACGAAGAGCACTCCGTGGTTACTCATATTTACATGTTATATGTAATAATGTGTTTCATTTGAAATCTCTCTCTCTCTCTCTCTCTCTCTCTCTCTCTCTCTCTCTCTCTGTTCCTTTTGATGTTTGTCGTCCCCCAGCACTCTCAGCTCCTCTTTTGCGCAGCTTGTCCAGTGTGCCCAGTTTGCTGTCCACCTGGGACAGCTTGAGCCTTACCTGTCCCAGGTTCCTCACTACAACGGGGTACCTCTCTCTCTCTCTCTCTCTCTCTCTCTCTCTCTCTCTCTCTCTCTCTCTCTCTCTCTCTCTCTCTCTCTCTCTCTACCTGTTCCTTTTGATGTTTGTCGTCCCCCAGCACTCTCAGCTCCTCTTTGGTGGACACTATGTCCTTGCGCAGCTTGTCCAGTGTGCCCAGTTTGCTGTCCACCTGGGACAGCTTGAGCCGCACCTGTGCCAGGTTCCTCACTACAACGGGGTACCTCTCTCTCCCTCTCCCCCTATATGCGCGCATGTGTGTGTGCGCGCACATACGCGCATATGTGTGTGTATATACTATATATGTGTGTATGTGTGTGTGGTTGCAGCGGTGTGTGGCGGGGAGATCCGCAAGGACGAGGGTTTCCTGACCAGCCCTAACTACCCTGATGAGTACCGGCCCAACAAGGACTGTGTCTGGAAGATCGGCGTGGAAGAGGGGTACTCCGTGGCCCTCAAGTTCCAGACTTTTGAGGTCTGACAATGCCTCAGTCTCCGTGGGTTTGCTACTAGAGATTGAAAGCAAATTACTCCCTCTTTTAGTTATACTTTGACGACGGTATTCCGTAACTGTTTCCTTCTTTTAAAAAAATGTATTTAACTGAAATAACATGTGTTTAGTATTTCAACTGTCACTTTTTTAAATATTTTTTGTAATGAGCTATTAATAGTGACAGGTTTTGTTGACTACATCAAACAGTTTTCCCCCCCCGCAAACAGTTTTTCTTTTACTAACCGTGTTGTTCATAAGTGGAAGGATCTACCAATTAACATAAAGAATGCACCTAACATTAGTTAATTCAAAAATCTTTTGGACGATAACCCAAATTTGAAAACAAAATGTAATTGTTTCGATGAATAAAAAAAAGCCATTCTCTTTTTAAAGATTTATTATTGATTGGTTTTAGTTTCAGGATATGCAAACCACTAAACAATTTGTCACAAGTCAAATTCATTGAGAAGGGGCGTAAAAAGGGCCCAGAGGCCTATAAATAGCCCTACACCTACCTACCTGCAGATTCTACTCTTATTGTGGTGGTACCATAGCCGATGAGGTTTAACCGAGGCGCGGTTACTGCTACACATATCTGTATTATTATAAAATCGGGACTTTACTGGTTTAGCACTGCCTCCGGGCATTGCCTCCAGTATTGTTCCCACCATCTTTGTATTTACAAATGCCCCACATGGCCGAAAGGCCGAAGAGGGCGTAGAACCCTATTTTCACCTGCAGATTCATTGCAATAATATATCACAGAAAAATAGTGTTTTGCTGAAAAAAAGTTAATGAATAAATCATACACATGTCTTTCATGGGGTAATCATCCCGCATCTTTCCCTGCGCCCACAGATTGAGAGTCACGACAACTGCGTCTACGATTACCTGGAAGTGAGAGACGGAAATGACGAGTCCTCGCCTCTGATTGGTCGATTCTGCAGCTACAAAATCCCGGAAGACATCAAGTCCACCGGAAACAGGCTGTACGTCAAGTTCATCTCTGATGGCTCCGTGCAGAAAGCTGGCTTCTCTGCTAAATTTGTCAAAGGTACTATGAACGAGATTGGCGATAAGTGAGGAATACAAACAAATGTACTCACTTCTGTGTGTCCTGTCCCATGTCCAAACACACACACGGGTGCCCAGACACAGACATGCAAACGCACGCGTGTACTCTCAAATACACATACAATGAACAGTCGCACACATACACACAAATGCGCACGCACACACACATACACACAACACGCACATATACGCTCAGCTTTGCGCACGATGCACATACGCATGCACCAGTGTATGCATGCTCACTGATATGATGATGATGAGAGAGAGAGAGAGAGAGAGAGAGAGAGAGAGAGAGAGAGAGAGAGAGAGAGAGAGAGAGAGAGAGAGAGAGAGAGAGAGAGAGAGAGAGAGAGACACACACACACACACACAAAGACAGAGAGCAATGAGCTAAGTGCGCACAAATGTTCAGTATGTGTGACTGTGTTCTCGCTTGCATACGTGTACATGCACACTTATATGTAGACCTATTGTTGCCAGGCCTGTCTCTGTGCGCCGTCTAACGTAGGTGTGCGTAGTGCGCGTGCTCATGCTTTGTTCAGACAACGAATGCACGTGCTTAAAAACACACTTGTCATATTTGGGTGGTTGTCTTTTCTCTGTGTAGAGTTTGACGAATGCAGCTCCCCCAGCCACGGGTGTGACCACATCTGCGTGAACACCATGGGCAGCTACCGGTGTGAGTGCCGCATAGGCTATGAGCTGCACTCTGACGGGAAGAGATGTGAAGGTACGGAACCTGACACTCTTGTCCATTTGTCTCCCTTCCCTCGTGTTTACGACCCTCGATCTCAAAGTTTTGGTCCGTTCTTGTTTGTTTCATTTATAAATGTATTAATTAAAAAGAAATAAAATCAATTTTAAAAAACAGTTTTGGTCCCTTCAGTTTCATTACAATAACCCCTGGCTGATCCTAACCCTATCGATTTCCGAGATTGGCAGAATGTTGCTTCTATGCAAAAATTTGATGGGGAATATAAGGCGCACACCCCAAATTTTACACAAAATTCAGATTCTCTTATTATATTTTCTTACTATATTATCAGCCACATTATAAGGTACAGGGGTCTCAGTCTGGGGGGAAAAGTATCGCCTTATAGTCAGAAAGATAATAATTCTTTGTCCATGTTTTTTTTTGCAGACGCTTGTGGTGGGTACATTGAAGAGGAGGAGGGGGTGTTGCAGAGTCCGTCCTTCCCTGACCTGTACCCTCCCAACAAGAACTGCGTGTGGCAGATAGTGGCCAGAGACCAGTACAAGATCACCGTTACTTTCACTCATTAGTTCCCGAGCGAAGCTTCAAGAAGTATTGTTTTTGTTTCATCTCTCTGTCCGTACATGGGTGGGTGCGTGTGTGCGTGCGTCCGTCCGTCCGACCGCGTTTTCTTGAAAACCATTCAGTCTATTTCAATCACTTTTAGTGTACAGGTTTCAGAGGATTACCTATTAACTGATTGCTTTAGTTTTATTTTAACGTCAAGACCATGGTGATTAAGGAGTTCAAACCTCAAAACACTGTCTTAATCAGTAATATCTCACAAAGTTTTGTACATATTTCAATACGGTTTTTTTTAGAACGTTTTCTGATGAAAGGGCTATTACATTATAATCACGATTGTGACTGTGCGAATCATGGGCTTTGAACCCCAAGACTGTATTTCAATAACTATTGCATGGAATCGCTTCAAATTTACTGTGGTGGTGCATCACGGTATACAAAAGGTCCCGTACCACAAAATAGCCATGCTGACCTTGACCTTGAAGTTTGACCTTGAAGACATACATTTCTTCTTGTGAACGATCTTTCACATCGTTGGACTTACAATGTTCAAATTTGGTATGCAGATACTTTGGCTTATGGTAATTCCGACTATTTAGTACAATGAATGTCAAGGTCAAGGTCACAACGGTTATAGTCTGCCGATAGGACCATCTATGACCGGTCATTTACAACCACACATTTTTGAGACATTTATTATTTATTAATATGTTTGGGCTGTTGCTCAGTTTCTTGTCATTGGAGCTCATATGCGTCATGCTGCTGTTATGTGTCCAAGTTCAGCCGCTCGGGAACTTATCTGCCGCTCCACGATACACTTGTTTTGATTTGGAAGGACAGTGTGAGTGAATGAGTGTGTGTGTGTGTGTGTGTGTGTGTGTGTGTGTGTGTGTGTGTGTGTGTGCGTGCGTGTGCGTGTGTGTGTGTGTGACAGTTGTGTGTGCGCGTTATTGTGCATGTGTACGCGTGCGTATGTGCGTGCATGCCATGTGCACGGAAGTGTCACTCTGTGTGTGTGTGTGTGTGTGTGTGTGTGTGTGTGTGTGTGTGTGTGTGTGTGTGTGTGTGTGTGTGTGTGTGTGTGTGTGTGACGTGTGTGTGGTGTGTATATGTATGAATGTGTATACTGGGCGCACGCATGTGCATGCATACACGCGTGTAAACACTGCATGCAAACCTCAGTGTGTGATGCTCATGTCTTTCTCAGCAAGACTGTGAGTACGACTCCATTCGGCTGAGCAGCGGCCTCACGGAAGGAAAGATAACTCAGCAGAAGCTTCACGGCGTGTACTGTGGCGCCACCGTGCCCGCCCCCGTGACGTCAGAGGGCAACATGCTACGCATCGAGTTCAATTCCGACAACTCCGTACAGAAGACGGGCTTTGTGGCCGAATTCACCACAGGTAGGGCTAAAGGCATAACAACCGATCCAAGGGTTCGGCTGCATGAGCGCCTGCTGTCGGTTAGAAAGGGAAGGAAGAGAAGAGGTCTTCGCGTCGCGTTGAGAGGCAAATGACCTAAAGCTATGCATCCACTTCGTTTATATACCCCTTGTGTTGTTTTAATTAAGTAGAACAGTTTTTAAAGTTGATTTCATTTTACCCACTAAGCCAGGAGAAAATTTGTTATTCAAATGTCACTAAACAGCTTTAAACTAAATTACCCCCAAAAAACCAACAACAACAAAAAAACAAAAAACAAACAACACACAAACAAAACACCAGGTGTGGGTAAATAAACCCCAGCCACATGCAACCAAAATGAAAACAGAAATAAATGAAGAAGAAAAAGAAATGTTACAACTTCTCTTGTGGAACTATTCAAATCATAAAAAAGTGACAGGGCCATAATGTTATAATATGCACTCACAGTTCAACGCAAAAGATCAAAGCCAAAGCAAAAGCAAAACAATAATGACATTCTGTTGCTCTTAGTCGTAAATTTCAAACTATCTCCTTTGACTTCATCAAGTAAGACCAAAAACTTCAACAAGAGTTCGCAGTCCGCAGCTGACTGAAGCCGCTTTTTGTTTACTCCCACCCTTTTATCTACACTACAGAGGTGGGGATCATTGTGAACTCACTCACTGCCTCTGACACTTCTTCTTCTTCTTCTTCTTCTTCTTCTGCGTTCCCAGGCCATATGGCCATAATGGGTAAGGTACGTATGTGTCCGGTTTTCGGTTTACACTGGTCTCCCCGCTGCGTACAGCCGACACCTTCTGATTTCGGCGGAGGTGGGAAGTGAGACAGTTGGCTTCATTCTTTGCAAGGTTTGTAGGCTGCGAAGTTATCACTCTTTGTAACATTTTGGGCTTTTTGGTGGTACCTTCTGGCTGTCACCTGACACGTTTTAATAAGCTGTGGCTGGATGAAATAAACTTACGTGTTCAATATGGTCAATACTGCATGTGCATGCAAAATGAAAACCGAAATACTGTAGGGGAAGACGGGGTAAAAAGCGCATGGGCGGGTAAGAAGCCCACCCCAATTATCTCATGAAATAAAGAAAATTTCAGTCACATTTGCCCATGAGACGAATGCTAGACATTAACGCTCGTCTCATGGGCAAAATGAGACTGAAATTTGCTTCATTTCATGAGATAATTGGGGTGGGCTTCTTACCCGCCCATGCGCTTTTTACCCCGTCTTCCCCTATGCAGGTTTTTAGAAGGAATCAAAGTTTAAACTTTGGCAGTGCGCGCATGTGGTGTGTGTGTGTGTGTGTGTGTGTGTGTGTGTGTGTGTGTGTGTGTGTGTGTGTGTGTGTGTGTGTGTGTGTGTGTGTGTACGTTGTGTGTGTGTGTGTGTGTGTGTGTGTGTGTGTGTGTGTGTGTGTGTGTGTGTGTGTGTGTGTGTGTGTGTGTGTGTGTGTGTGTGTGTGTGTGTGTGCGTGTGCGTGCGTGTGCGTGTGCGTGTGCGCGCCCGCGCCCGGCAAAGTATGTGTATGTTTACGAAATTGAACCGCAAAGGGTGAATACTCTCTTTATAATTAACATGTGTATGTTTGTGTGCGCGCCTGTGCATAATTATGTGTGTGTATGTGTGCGCGTGCCGGCGTGTGTGCAAATGTGTATGTGTATGTGTGCAGATAAGGACGAATGCGCGGTGAACAACGGCGGGTGCCAGCACATCTGCAAGAACACGGTGGGCAGCTATGAGTGTGCCTGCTACAACGGCTTCACCCTGCACGAAAACAACCACGACTGCAAAGAAGGTCAGAGAGAGAGAGGGGGGGGGGGAGAGGGGGAGAGAGAGAGAGAGAGGGGGGGGGGGAGATAGAGAGAGAGAGAGAGATGGGGGCGTGGAGATAGACAGATAGAGTGACTGACAGAGGCATACATACATAGAGACAAACACAGCACAGAGAGAGAGAGAGAGAGAGAGAGAGAGAGAGAGAGAGAGAGAGAGAGAGAGAGAGAGAGAGAGAGAGAGAGAGAGCTGCTGGAGAGAGAGAGAGAGAGAGAGAGAGAGAGAGAGAGAGAGAGAGAGAGAGAGAGAGAGAGAGAGAGAGAGAGAGAGAGAGAGAGAGAGAGAGGGGGGGGGGGGGACACTGGACTTGACAATTTTAATGCTGAAGACTTTCTGTCCATAGCATAGAGTTGAATGAAAATTAAATGCATAGCACATGTGAACAAAATTCCAAACAAAGACTCAAATAAAAGTACGTCCAATACAATCAATCAAAAATCAATATAACAATATAACATACTCTCTCGACAGCTTCTCTGCATCTTAATAATTTATACTAAATGTCTTGTCAGTTTTAATTTTATGTGGCACGCCAAAAAATGATTTTCTTTATTTAAGTTTTTCACTGCACGCCGAAAAACGGTTTTCTTGATGTATAACTTTTTCTGTGCTCGCCGAAAAATTATTTTATTTATTTATTTGAAAACGGTAAAGATTTGTCGAGTGTGCCGATCTGTGACAGGCGGGTGCCAGTACGAAATCAACAAACCTGAAGGCGTCATCACGAGCCCCAACTGGCCCAACTTCTACCCCGCCCGCAAAGACTGCGTGTGGCACTTCACCACAAAACCAGGACACCGGGTCAAGCTGACCTTCCAAGAGTTCGGTCTGGAACCCCACCAGGAGTGTACCTACGACCACATCGTGCTCTTTGACGGTGACGACACCAATGCCAGAAGTCTGGGGGTCTTCTGTGGCAGCGCCATCCCTGATGCTATCATGTCTAGCAGTAATACCATGTTCATGGTGTTCTACTCCGATGCCTCTGTGCAGCGGAAAGGGTTCGAGGCTGAGCATGAGTCGGGTGAGTGTGTGTGTGTGTGTGTGTGTGTGTGTGTGTGTGTGTGTGTGTGTGTGTGTGTGTGTGTGTGTGTGTGTGTGTGTGTGTGTGTGTGTGTGTGTGTGTGTGTGGAGAGAAAATGTGTATGCGTGAGAAGAGAGAGTGTGTGTGCGTGTGTGTGTGTGTGTGTGAGAGAGAGAGAGAGAGAGAGAGAGAGAGAGAGAGAGAGAGAGAGAGAGAGAGAGAGAGAGAGAGAGAGAGAGAGAGAGAGAGAGAGAGAGAGAGAGAGAGAGAGAGCGAGAGGGGACGGGGGAAGAGCGTAGCCTATACATACACTCATCAGCATCAACATCAAAAGCATCATCTTCTTCAAAATTGGCTTTATCTGTGTGTGTGTCACTTCCATATTGGGAGTCCCCACCCCACCCCAGATGATCTACTCTCAAGCCAAGTACGGAGACATGAACTACGACAACAAGGCACACATCATCATCATCATCATCATCATCATCATCATCATCATCATCATCATCATCATTTCCATCAAAATTGGCATTCTCTGTGTTGCAGTATGTGGGGGTCACCTGGTAGCCACCCCCACGCCCCAGATGATCTACTCCCACGCCAAGTACGGGGACATGAACTACGACAACCGTGCCGACTGCACCTGGCGGATACAGGCCGAGGAGGGCTTCGCCATCCAGCTCAGGTTCACCGCCTTCGAGCTTGAGGATGAGTTTGAATGCACGTAAGTTATTGACTGTGGAGCATCAGAAATCCAGCGAGAGGGGTGGGGTGTATGTGTGTGTGGGGGGGGGGGGGGGAAAGGTGAGGGTGGTGGAGGGAAGGGTATTGGGATGGGTATACATCTCTTTTACTTGTTGCTTGATGCTTGTTGCATATGACTTGACTACCTTTAGTTTCAGTCAATCAAATTGTAGTACTGTGAAACACGAGAACAAGTCAAAGATAAGTTGGGCCAATGCTTGTTTCAATTTTAACTGACTTGACTACGCTCAGTTTCAACCAATCAAATTTAAATGATGATAAACTCACTTTTGCATACACACATACACGGTTTGCAGCAGAAACTGTCTGAGCATCAATATATACGCTCACTGTACTGAAAGCTTATATAGCAGGTGGGGGGAACTATAGGGTATTCGAGCTGGGATGGGTAAATCTCCGAGAGAGAGAGAAACGATTTTCACCAACAAGAGCATTGCCCTACCCTTTAACATTGGGGTGCACAGGATCGGACACGTACACACATAATAATGAACATAAAAACAAGAAAGCGGAAATGTTCAAGTCATGAATAAACATCTCACCAGCATATTATTGGCTAAACTACTTCAAGAAAATGTAAGTAGCCACTAACATTATTATAAGGAAAACATACCAGTTCATGTTATAACATTTTAGTATACAATTGTTTACCCTTCCTTTTGTACAGCTATGATGCAGTCACTGTCTATGACGGTCTGAAGGAAACAGACAACGAACTGGGACATTTCTGTGGGAGCGACGTGAGTCATGGAATATACATTTTGTCAGAATGTTTTCTTATATTCCCACTCATTACTGTGCCTACTGCCGTTTATCTTGACAAAAACTTGAATGAATTAGTCTTCTTCAGACTTGGTTAAAACAAATTACTTTTCTTTTTTGTGTTGTTAGTGATCCGATAAGAGGCCAGATATGATTCTTGTTTCATAATTATAGCTTGGGTTTGTGAAACGTTAGGTACCCTTTGTTGGATAGTTCTATAACGTATAGTTTTAAATTTATAATGAATTAAGTGTTTGATTTGACAGAGAATGATCAATATTTGCTAATGTATGCTTCCATCCCTAATAATAATTGATTGTGGACCAAACAAAATGAACACCTTGTTCCTTGGAGAAAGGCAGACAAATATCTTTGCAGGGAAGCAACTTTTGAATGACCCATTTGAGATTGTGAGTAAGATTGCTTCCCTTGTTAAAGGGTCTCACTTTTCTGTTCTGTTCAGACGCCTCTTCTGACTTTTTTAAAAATTATATATTATTTTAGGGGCGTTAAAAATACAACCTTGAGAATGTCACATGCTAAATTCTCAAAGGAATTCTGCTTATATAAACGTTTAGTTTTGTTGCACCAAGCGTTTGGAATTATCTCCCTGACCATACCCGTAACCAGTCCACTCTTCCTTCATTCAAGTCCCAACTAAAAACCCACTTCTTCAGGAAAGCTTTCTCTCTGTAAAGTCTATGATCCTTTCCCCACTCTTGTCTTCCAGCTCATTGACGTTGAGTATGAGGTTAACGCGTGCGCGTGTGTGTATGGGGTAGGGGTGGGGATGGGGGTGGGGAGGGGGGGGGGGGGGGGGGGGGTTGAAGGGAGGTGGGTGTTAGTGTGTTGTAATTCTCTAATGTATTCATTTTCATAGAGATGTATGGTGAGGATACGTGAACCAGTCTGTTAGAAATATTTACACGAATGGTGAGTGAAAAGCGCATTGGGTTGCATTGCGAGATTATGCGCTATAATAAAAGGTAGTTCTTGCTGCAGCCACTGTCTCTAAGAATCAATGTAACATCATAAAAAAAATACGTTAATGTAGATAATTTACGGCTACATTGTTCGTGTTGCAGACACCCGCCCCGATCAAATCCAGCGGTCCCTATCTGATGCTGCACTTCAGAACAGACGACAGCATTCACTGGAAAGGGTTCTCCGCCTCCTACGTGCTCAGCGAGGCTCCGCCAGAGTTCCAGAACAAGTACAAGATTGGGGACCGCTTCAAGGCCAGAGACAACAACAACTGACGATCATGAGCTCAGAGTTGGCAACTTCAAGGCAAATGCTTTGTCAGGTCAAAGGCAGAGGGAACTTTCATGAAAGGAGTAAAAAAAAAGCTGGTAGTACAGTGAAACCTCTATTACAAGACCCTCCGTTAAAAAGATCTCCTCTCCCCCTGCGGGCTTCCACCTATCATGGTGGGTGTGGGGTGTCTTACGGTGAGGAGCCCAGCAGTGGGTGGATGCCTTATGCCTCCATTCGGGGAGCTGGTCAACCCCGCAATCCACGAGTCCCTCCCCGTGGGTATATCGGGGAGTCTTTTGTATAAATAGTTCCCCCACCTTCTGGAAGTTGTGTGCTTGTAACTTCTTCTAATGTCTCTGTCTTTGACTCTGCCATCTTTCTTGCGTTCTGTCATCTTCTATCTTTCTCCCTTATTGGTCCATGCTCCTGCCTTTTTTCTATGAAACCCTTCCACATTTTTTTCTTTTTACAATTTATGACATGCCAGGTTTTTTATTTCATTGTTCACTGGCATCTAGGCGTGAGACTTTGCGCACTTGAGTGGGTACCTGTTGTCCATTCTGCAGTGCATATTTGCCTATATGGCCTTTAAAAAATGTATTTTAGCTTACTAGAACGTGTTTGTTATCCTTTTTTACTGTTTTTTTAAAACCTGGATCCGATAAGCAGAGGGAATGGCTCGACGTTTCCAGCACTGTGTAGATTTATCAGCTATAATGATGGAAGTGTCTGTTATGAATTGTACTATATTTTTTGTTTCCAGGTTGTTGAACGTTATTAAGATACATTGTGTTTTGTTATACATTGTCAAACTTTACATGGTGACAGTCCTGAGGTGACCATAGCTGTTGACGGGACTATAATAGACTAACCAACTAACTAAAAGACCTCCTCTTATTTAAGACTGATTTTTTGTGGCACGAATGTAATGTATCTTACTATGATTTATCAGGCATCAGAATAGTCTGAAGCCCAATCCTCTGAAAACTGCGGTAAACAGGGCCGTCAAAGCCCAAGACTTAAGAGGGACAACACTGAAATAGCTCCTAAAACCACTGAAAAAGCATAATATAGTGAAAAATCATACAAATTTAACAGAAAAAACATCTGATAAGATCAATTCTCTGTCAGAAATTCTTAATCCTCTGAAATGTGCAGACCTCAAATTATGATGCCTGTTTATCAGAACCTCTGAAATGTGCAGATCCTCAGTGAATTCTGATGCCTGTTTATTAATGAACCTCTGAAATGTGCAGATCCTCAGTGAATTCTGATGCATGTTTATCTATGAACCTCTGAAATGTGCAGATCCTCAGTGAATTATGATGCCTGTTTATCTATGAACCTCTGAAATGTGCAGATCCTCAGTGAATTGTGATGCCTGTTTATCTATAAACCTCTGAAATGTGCAGATCCTCAGTGAATTCTGATGCCTGTTTAACTAACTCTGAAATGTGCAGATCCTCAGTGAATTCTGATTGTTTTATCTATACACCTCTGAAATGTGCAGATCCTCAGTGAATTCTGATGCCTGTTTTCCATCTATGAACCTCTGAAATGTGCAGATCCTCAGTGAATTCTGAATGTTGTTTATCTTGATGAATGTAAGATCCTCCTACCTAATCCTGAGTGAATTTTGATAATGTAATGTATCTTACTATGATTTATCAGGCATCAGAATAGTCTGAAGCCCAATCCTCTGAAAACTGCGGTAAACAGGGCCGTCAAAGCCCAAGACTTAAGAGGGACAACACTGAAATGAGCTCCTAAAACCACTGAAAAAGCATAATATAGTGAAAATCATACAATTTAACAGAAAAGATAACACTAAATAAAAAGGCAAAACATCTGATAAGATAAGCCAATTCTCTGTCAGAAATTCTTAATCCTCTGAAATGTGCAGATCCTCAGTGAATTATGATGCCTGTTTATCTATGAACCTCTGAAATGTGCAGATCCTCAGTGAATTCTGATGCCTGTTTATTTATGAACCTCTGAAATGTGCAGATCCTCAGTGAATTCTGATGCATGTTTATCTATGAACCTCTGAAATGTGCAGATCCTCAGTGAATTATGATGCCTGTTTATCTATGAACCTCTGAAATGTGCAGATCCTCAGTGAATTGTGATGCCTGTTTATCTATAAACCTCTGAAATGTGCAGATCCTCAGTGAATTCTGATGCCTGTTTATCTATAAACCTCTGAAATGTGCAGATCCTCAGTGAATTCTGATGCCTGTTTATCTATGAACCTCTGAAATGTGCAGATCCTCAGTGAATTCTGATGCCTGTTTGTCTATAAAACCAACCTCTCTTGTAAGACCCCTCCAATTTAAGTCCAATTGTTCTTGACTTTTTGGAAGTTTTAAAATAGAGGTTTGACTGTACCTCCTGGCTTTCACTGAACGATATTCACTGAACATGCTTCAATCTTGTTGGGTGTACAGTGGAACTTCCCTTATAAGACCTTCAAAAATCATCCAAAATGAGGTCTTAAAAGGAAGGGGTCTTATAAGGGAGGTATTTTTAATACAAAGAAGGGCAATGTCTCAGAGAAGTAGGTCTTATGTGGGAGGGAGTCTTATAATGGAGGTTCCACTGTATAGTGTTGTGACCGAGATAATTCGGCCGAGACAAAATCTGCAGATGGTTGTTTCGTTTTTAATGCGTGAAGAGTTCAACGATGGTATTATGGAAAAGATTAAAGAACAGTTTTATTGTGAGGAGGTTTAATGCATTAACAGTTCAATGATGTTACCGTGGAAAAAAGTGTTGAAAGAATGGCTTTGTTTTGACACGGTATTAATATTGAGGTGTCATGTCAGAGTGGTTGCTTGTTTGTCACTGGTTTCTGTGGACCAGCGGTCAAAAGTATTTAAAGAGAAGGGAAATAGAGTGTGGTTTTGGTGTTTGTGTTTCAGTGTTCTGGATAAGCAAATAATGATGGTTAAGCAGCGTGTTGGTGTGTAAAACAAAAAAGTAGCATTTTGCCTTCAAGATGTAATTGTACATTCTCATCTTTATTTCTGTCATTTCTTTCGTTTTGCTTAGAAACATAAAAACATCAAGATGAAGGGACTGGTATGTTAGACAAATAAACTGTTTTTTAAATGCTTGGACTTTTATTATTACATTTCTGTTAACATTTGTGAAACAGGGTGCGGGACAATACATGAAGAAAAGATAGCAATTTGCAGTCAACAAATGAACAGAAAACTGAAAATGTTGTAACATTGTTGTTTATATAAATTTCAAGCACAACCTTAAATTCCTGTCAGTGATTATTATTATATTTTTAATGTCTGTTGGCAGGAATACTGTTTAAATAATTCGGGTCTTTCCTGGTATTGCAGTACCTCCTGGATCGACCCACTATCTTTACTTAATAAATGTTCCATATGTACCTGTACCAGGCTGGAGGACATTTAACACATTTTCTTCCTGATATAAGATCTCTGTAACATTGCTATATTGGAAGATAAAATGGGTCTTTTTGCTAACTAATACTAGCACAAACAAAATGACCCTTTATGCTGAAAAATTGCCCAATTCAAATCAGTAACAAAATGAAATTACAAAGGACCATACATTTAAAAAAAAAGAAGACAGATGCATAAATTAGAAGTAAAACAAAAAGCGCACTCTCCAGGTGAATTTCTTTCCTGATTTTTGTAATCTCTGAAGTAGTCATCTCCTTTTTTCAAATTATCGTCTCTGCCAATTTTAAATGTGCATGAATGTTTTCCTTTTGTTCCCCCCCCCCCCCCCCCCCCCCCCCCCGTCCCCCCCCCCCCCCCCCCCCCCCCCCCCCCCCCCCCCATGTGGCCCATTCCCCAATGGATTCCCAATAAAAAATCATGCTGTACATTTCCCTATAACCACTGTATAGCTTGTGAGCATTTTGTTATAATCTTAACTAGATGATAAATCAAGTGTGCACCAGCTGGTCTTTAGGCAGCATTATATTTTTTATTAAATTGCCTGTATAGCTTTTGTGAAATTGGACAAAAAAAGGACGGTTTCAAGCTTTGTCATCTTTTAGGAACTCGTAAACCTATGTCTCATTTTAAAAGCACTCGCTCAAAATACTTGGCTCTGTATGGCACCAGTGGACATGTACGTGAGGGAGATATAAATTGGGCTAATACTTGTTCATGTTGCAAATGCTTTGACTACTTTCAGTTTTTATCAATCAAATTGTAATGCTGTGAAACATGACAGCAAAAGTTAAGTTGGGCAAGTACTCGTTTCAACTGTCTTGACTACATTCAGTTTCAACCAATCATATTTGAATGCTGAGTCACTTTTGCATACATGCATACAAGATTTGCAGCAGAAACTGTCTGAGCGTCAATACACGCTCATTGTACAGTGGAACCTCCCTTATAAGACCTTACAAAATCATCCAAAATGAGGTCTTATAAGGGGGGGGGGGGGGGGGGGTAGTCTTATAAGGGAGGTAATTGTAATACTTACAAAGGGCAATGTCTCAGAGAAGTAGGTCTTATATGGGAGGAGGTCTTATAAGGGAGGTTCCACTGTACTAAAAGCTTAGCAACCGTTTATGTCATGTGACTCAACATTTTGCATACTGCTTTGCCCATGTGTGATAGTAATGGCAGGAAGTGATTGCTTGCAACAGGATGAACTTGAACTTGCCCCTACAAGACAGCAACTACAGATACATTGTCGTAATTTGAAAATTGTTTTTTCCTTGCATGTTTTAGTGTGATAGTTAAGTAGAAAAGCTGTGACTTCCAGCAGGGTCTAGATTTTAAAAAAAACCGCATGCTTGTTAATACATTATGTACATAGTTTTTGTTGTTACGATTCATCCATGATGATGGTGGATGCTGAGAGAAAGAAGATTTCAAACTAAAGCTGCCCCCACTACATTTCTAGCCACTTTTTCCCTTTCAAATTTGTACTGTGTGTGTGTAATAAAATAAAGTCTTACTCTGTGTGTGATCATATCCCTTCAAATTGGGCCTGTGTGGTCAGCTGAGCTGTAAAAATATAACAAATAGTAAATGTTGCCGTTCTTTGAGCACTCTTGCATTGTACATATAACTTGTTTTGTTGTGTAGTTACAGACAAACCTCTATTTTAAGACTTCCAAAATGTCCGGAAAAATCGGTCGTAAATTGGAGGGGTCGTATGACGGAGGTTTTCACTGGCAGCCGTAGAAAGAAAACGTTCAGCACAGTTCATACTCTCTTCTTCATGCACACATACAATGACATATTAAAACTGGATTTGGGTCTTTCCAACTCCATAGGATTGTGCAATCGATGTATTACAGCTTCACTTCGCCGACTTCTGTTAATCACCTCCACTCTCGTCCAAAGTCAGTGGTTTTCTTTTTCAAAGTCAGTGGTTTTCGTGCTTTTCCTACGCTTTCCGCCATCTTTTCTACAACAAGGGAAGCGACTCCGCTTTCAGGCCCTTGACCGTGGTTGTTTCCCTTTGCTCGAAGTCTATGCAGACGACAACAACGGTCGTAAAAACCAACAAAATGGCGGTCGTAAGTCGTGTTTTAGAGGAAGTCGTTTACATAGTAAAATGCATCCGTGCCAACAAATCCGGTCTCAAATGAGAGGTGGTCGCTTAACAGAGGGTCGTAAAATAGGGGTTTGTCTGTATTACAAAAATGTGACTTGGAATGTGCTCTGTAAGATACTTAGATTACAGACATATATTTATCCGTAGTTCTGAATGTGCTATGTAATAAAAAATATAACAAATAGTAAATGTTGCCATTCTTTGAGCACTCTTGCATTGTACATATAACTTGTTTTGTTGTGTAGTTATTACAAAAATGTGACTTGGAATGTGCTCTTAAGATACTTAGATTACAGACATATATGTATCTGTAGTTCTGAATGTGCTCTTAAGATACTTTAACTTAGATTACAGACAGATATACTAACTGTAGTTCGTTTGAGTGAGTCTGTCTCGAGGTCTGAATTAGACTGCAGTTTGAAGTACATACTCATGTCATTTTGTTTTAAAAACGATGAGTAAATTACTGTATATAGTTATGTTCTTAGCCCCATCCTTAAATAATGTGAACTTAATTTTAAACTGCCAGTCAGTTGTGAAAGCTGCAGGCAGAAATAGGGCTGTGATTACCATTGCCTTTGAAGACACTGTTGACCACAAGACATTAATCCATACTGAATATAGGATCCTCTTTTTTTCTTATAAACAAATTCAGAAAATAAAACAGAAAAGTAAATCTTCAGTTTCTTGTACAATACACATATCTGTATTGTTAAACATTTGGGACTTTACTGGTGATGCACTGCCTCTGGGCATTGTCTCCAGGATCGTTCCCACCATCTTTATATCTACTAATGTCCCATATGTGTCTGTTCCAGACTGGAGGACGTTAAACAGATTTTCTCTCTCAGTCTCTTGTGTTTGCAATGTGACTATTGGATCCTAAACAATTCCTTAAAACTGTTTACAAATAAACTCCCCCCCCTTGAGTTAGCACTATACATATGAGATTGTGTAGAGCAGCAAATATTGCTCAACACATGAATAAACTATTTGACGAGTGTCATCCATGTCTGCGCTTTCAGTTAAACTGTATATTGTGTCTTAGTCCACGTCATGGTTTTGATGTTGTCTTCTACCCAGCTCAAAATGAGCCAGTATTTATAATTTAGAAAACAGAATAATTATTTTCCTGTTGTTGGTTTACAATCACTGGTGTAATTTTATATTGTGTGAATATCATTGTAATAATTACAAGTTGTCTACAGAAACCAAATGCACTGTTTAACAATGCATAATAAATGAAAAAACAACATTTCATGTCTTTTTGTTTATTCCAAGAAATGTAAAGATGCTATTTAAAATGTATCGTTACTTAAAGATGTTACACACTGTGACTTGGTGTATATTTTCATGACTACCTAATTGAAATCAAGGTTTAAGTTTTCAGCTCTGCCCAATCTTCGGCTCGGTACTTCCAAATTACAAATACTCAGCTCTAGCATATTCACATAAATAAAACCAACTATACATGCACTGCACTTACATAAATGCAGCACATGTTGAATACAAACTCCTCAAAACTTATCCAAGAAAACTGCAGTCAGCCTCATGACCTGCTGATTTAACACTTTCCGCCCAGCACCCAACAAACCGTCAGCGCACAAGGGTGACTACCAGCACTCGCGCCCGATGAATCGTCAGGCAGACACCTCCATTTACTTTCCTTATTAATCTAAAAGCTATTAATGATTAAAGGAAGCTTACTTTGAAGCTATATGTGTCAGAATGACTCGCTGAACTCGTCTGATTTTAAAGCATTTTATGGTCTGTTTTAGAGTTGTTTTTTTGCAATAAAACTTGTTCCTCTTAGAACCTGCATGGCAAATGAGCAGAGTGCAAAGGGTTAAAGATGGACCCTGACGAATAAGTTTTTTGCAAGAAACACATCGAGATCACTATGAAAACACCATTTACAGAGATCGCAGCACTCACTTTGCTCTGGTTTCCCAGAAATCAAACCGTCAAATCTGCGATTAATCCTTGGCAGAGGTGCTGGAAGTCAAATTCTTTCACTGAAAGAGAAGGCGTGTGCCGTCTCTTTGGTAATGGCGACCAAATTGTTTGCACGATTTTTTCGCAATACAAGCCTTTTTATTTATCTTTAAAAAAATATTAATGCAGTTTATTTGAAAGTTTCGCTCACAACAAAGGAAATAGCTTCTTTTTTTTTTTTACTACTGCACTACAAAAAAGAAAAAGCTTCAATCACAATGGGTTTGGCCCTCACCCACCCCATCCAAAATGGCTTCTCTCTCCGGCATCTCCGCCAAGGAATCGCCATTTTGACGGTTTGATTTCTAGGAAACCAGAGCAAAGCGAGTGTTCTGATCCTTGAAAAGGCTGTCTTTCTGGTGATCTCGGCGTGTTCCTTGCAAAAACTCATCAGTCAGGGTCCACCTTTAAGGCTTTGAAGAAGAAGCAATCTTGTCAGTCAGTTTGAATGCAGTTAAGTTCTGGAGTCTTCAGTGCTATTTGGAACTACTCTTGACGTACAATGTACAACCCTTCATCAGGCTCTTGAAGTCGGCAGGACTATAAACATTATTATTGAATTTTGCGACTAACCATCTTTCCCAACCTCAAACTAAAAAAAACAAATGTAACAATCTGCATAAAGACTTCCAACACACATCCATCTAGAGCATTTTCTCTACAAATAGATGATCAGACAAATCATATTTTGAAACAGCTTTAATAATCTTTCACCACGTTGCACCGTACACAGACCCAAGATCAATCACACAAAACGACCATCCATCTAGCATTCGGAGCAGACGCCTGCTAATGGTGTGTGTTTCATCTACTTGCACCTGTGTACATACACATGTAGTGCTTCTCCCTGGCAGCATTCAGCACAATCCAAAACATTACACGCCACACAATCTCCACACACTGACAGATAAAAACAACCCTTCAAAGTGACCAATGCTTGAAAGAAATGAACAAGAACAAATCCTGTCAGTGAAGTGGAGTCATTTCTACTCTCTGGACAATTCTGAAGATGTGAATGGTGAGCATGAAGGTACATGTATGAACAATAAGCCACATACCACAGGTAACCCGGTGAATCGTTCACATAATAGTTACAATACACAAGCATGGGTTCGTTCACTTCAAATTATTAGGGACAGTCTTGCCACATCTGATATCTCTCTTTAATCTCATTGATTTTTTAAATTTTAATGAACTAAACTGGCAACAACACTTGGCTTTCAATTGTTTTGGTTTGTTATTATTTCATCATTATTTCAATATTTGACAGGACCACAAAAGATGTTAGACTGGCCTTAAACAAATTTAATTGTGGGAAGATTCTTGTTCCTCTCACTTTTTAAATGTTCTGAACCAAATGAAACTGAATAAAAGGAAACATCTATAAATCATAATCACTGGAACTTGATTACATATATGATATATCCACATTAGCTCAATAGCTGTTTACAAGAGTGATATTACCAACTGAAGTTTTTCTTGTCTAGGATCAACTATTGCTTACTATTGGTGGAGGGGAGTTAATTAGAAAAAGAGAGTAATTACCCTTTGTTCAATTTCGTCATCTCCTCTCTTGGCCTCACTATTTCATTCTTTGATTGACCTAACTTCCTGAAGTTAAGAGGAAATGAAGTCATATAATGGCGGTTCCAAGGTGCAACTTTACAAGCAAAATAGGTCTACCATAAACCATCAGTCACACTTTGTTTATTCATTTAACTTCAAAGTCATTTCTATAAATAAAAAAGACAACAGAATGCAGAACGAAAACAAAAAAACATTACGCTTTTATCATAAAAAAGGGGAGAACAGAAGTGATTACGAGAAAATGAAGTATGGATTGCTATAGATCAGTTTGTTATGTGTGATGTTAGAAAATTACATTTTTAAAAAAGAAAGAAGTGAAACACAAAAAACTGAAAAAGGGAAAATATTCCACACTTGAGATAACACCACTCCTTTAACTAGCAAATCTAATGCACGTG
Source organism: Phymorhynchus buccinoides (assembly GCA_017654935.2). Taxonomy (NCBI): domain Eukaryota; kingdom Metazoa; phylum Mollusca; class Gastropoda; order Neogastropoda; family Raphitomidae; genus Phymorhynchus; species Phymorhynchus buccinoides. The sequence continues at coordinate 4,183 of JAGGCT020000426.1, read as the reverse complement.
CACAGCACTACACAATCTATGAACAATGCTAGTTACCAATTACATTGACATGACTTATGGAATGCATTTCAGTATAGATCTGTCATCATAATTTCTTTTTTTCTTTGCAAGAAGCAAGCGGGTAAAGAGAAAGCTACTACTAACCCAAGAAGGATGAACGGAACAAAACACAGGGAAAATGCCACAATAGCTACACAACAAAAAACTGTCCACCAACAGGAACTGTTCCGGACAGCAGATTCTGCAGACTATGAAACGTTGCACTGAAATCAGTTAATAAAATCATTCGCCCCAACAAGCGTAAGTACACAATGCATCTTCTGTCATCATGTGCATAAAACTATCGCAGCTTAATGACAACATAAAAACCAAACATCTCGGGTGCAACAGAGATCCTTACAGAATAATCCACAGATTTAGCATTGATACTTACAGGCATACTCCAAAGGGACATTAGACCCGTGCATTGCAACAATTTGCTCAATAGTAGGCAATGCAAGAATACCAAAAAGAAATGACACCTTTAAATATGTCAACCCACTTTTTTTGTATCACATGAAATTTCTCACACACAAACTTTACATTGGCCATGAATTGAATGTACACTTTAACAATTTCACAAAGGCGTGTTGTAATTACAATATATGTCGGACACTAAACTAGCACACACCACAAGCAAAGCAGACTCGGTGAAATTATGGATTATCAAACTTTAAAGAAGAAAAACAGCTTGATGAAGAGAACCACCAAATGCATCCCTCAATAATAACAACAGAACAAAATACATGTCAAAGTCAGCCAAGGACCAAATCGTGACACACATTTTGTGACAAAAAACGTAAGCATACACAATTGCGGCGCAATATACAAAGACTTGGGACACCAAAAACAAATCCCTGTGCAACTTTTTTTTACATGAAAAATCCAAATACCCAGTGACTGAAAGTGAAATCATAAGGCAGTTGAACATGAAAACGGCTACACTTTATCCTCGCAGATCAATGGGAGAGGGGAGGAAGGTAGTACGATTCTCTCTATTGCTATCAATTATAGTAACCCACTGAAGATCAAACCACATGCATTCATTTTTTTACAAGTCCAAAAAATAAATACAACCACCATGTTGCACAAATCACACCAACAAGATGCCAACTTGAATATCTGTTCACTTTTGAAACTCACTTTCAAAAACTAAAAATTTATATTGGAAATCAAATGGTTTGGAGACCAATATGAATGTCTCCCATGCACTCTCGTCTTGCTCTCTCTCTCTCCTCTCCTGCTTGCTCTCTTTTGTACATACACACTCATATGCGCACATAGATTACATTAAAGAATCATGAACATCTACATCCACTGTAACTGCGAGTTTTTGTTTGATTGTTTGTTTGTTATTTTTTTAAGACTATCACCATCCTGATTCTATCCTATTTTACCACAAACACAACAAATATCACAATTACCGTAAAATGTGTGTAAACTATGCAGTGTCAAACTTTCCTAAATCTAAACTGAACTACATTTAAGTTAATAAATATCTTCACATAAAAAAAGATTCAAGAGCTATTTTATTTAAAGTCATTTTGTTTATACATAAATTTATATTTACAACTTTTCTTATAATTTTTTTTATATATTTTACTATCACTAACAACCCTAAGCAGGCTAAAAAAAAGGTTTCTGAAATAATCAGAATTGCTATGTGACACCTTATTGTTTTGGTCTTAATTTCCTTCACACATCACATTGTATACTTTCTTTTCATAAACATTCTTTCTTTTTACCTTTTTACAGTGCATTTACTTCAAACTGACAACACACTGTTACGTCTTGTATTTTGAACATTCTTACAATGGTTATCACTACAATTAGAATCCTGCATTGCTTGTCCTCATTCAGGTGATCTTATTTTAGTAAACTTCTTCCATCACAAACAACCCCACCCCCTTCCCACAAAAAACAAGAAAACCTCAGCCAAAAATAAAATAAAAATCCAAACTAAAAATATGTAGCAAATAGTAATTCTGTTTGCTTCTTTTTTCTTAGTCTTCTCCATCCACCTTCAGAATTAAGTGGTTTTTTTATTATTGCCAGGCAAAACTTTTGATATATCATGTACTATTAAAATACTTATAACCAAATTTTTTTTTTATAACTCACTCGATGGTTTTTCACTCAAGTTTCGACATGTTTTTTCATTAAAGTTTTGACATTTTAAATGAGTGATCCTCAGGACTGCATAACCTGAATATTTCAGAAGATACAAAATTTGTAAAATCAACGAAAACTGTTTGCTTGTGTACTGACTAATTATTAATCTTGTGGGCAGTTAAATAGATACAAGAATTTTGTTGTTTGTCAGGTCATAAAATCTCTCAATTCATAAAATCTTTCACAACACATTTAATTCACTTGACCCATATTTAAGTGATAACGTAAAATTACGTACTTTCAACTATAATCAAATCACGTTGCTATTCTTTTGTGCTTTAAATCACTTACTTTCCACGGATACACATAACTCGACGCACTCACACATGCGCTCATTTGCACATGCACTTTCTCGGTGTTAAAACCCAATAAATAACAAGTCATGAACACTGTAGTTACAAAGTATGAGCTTGAAGTTCAGGCATAGGAGAGCAGACATATTTAGATGTAAGCGGTCGGGGAGAGACCAAACACAAAAAAGGAGAAAAAGATGGTGAATTAGATCAAAAGGATTAAAAATAAAAATGTCCTACTTTACAAACTAAAAAATACTAATAAAAGAACAATCCATTAGTGCCTGTAGTATCATATACAACTGTAGCACAAACTAAAATCCCATCCTATACATAGCTCAGTAGCCAAAGGCAGTTTGTCAAGACCTGAACTCTTTCCCCATTCAACCTTGCCTGAGAAAGCCATCCTTTCTTTCTTGCAAGCATTACCTACAGGCCCTTTCAGCCCCCACAACACTGGAATCAGCTGTACTCAGACACTTGCTCCCTCTGGTTTGCTCACTCAGCTAAGATAGATAACGCGGAAGTCGCATGGTGGCGGGGGCTAGCGACGTGCCACGGCTGTTAATCGATCTTCACCGTGGAGTAGATCTTCCTCACAAACAGACTGGTGCCTGCATAGCCGATGGTTCCTGGTATGACAAATGGCCCATCATTATTTAATGAGCATGACTTCAATTTCCTGTTCTTGCTTAACTCCAGTTATACATTTTCATTTACCTATTCCCCCCCCCCCCCCCCCAAAAAAATAAAAAAATCTGAATGTATAAAACTTTATTTCAGAAAACGGATATCAAACCATACATGACAATCACTTTTTAAAAAACAACACCCATATATATATATATATATATAAAAAGTTTAACTTCGGAAGTACTTTAAGGACAGTTAACATTCTCTGGCAAGAAGAACTAACTACAACACCCTCACCATTTTCTTTTCATTTTTTATGATTTAGCAGATATATCTGCTCATTTCCTTTCTTTCTTCCATGTGTTCTGGTGCTCTACTTTGTCATGAAATTCTAGTTTGATTTACAAAGGGCAGTACAGAGAAAAGTTACTTACCACACATGATTCCCAGGGCTGAACTGAAGAGAGCCATGTAGCCAAAGTAGAAAGACGTTTGAAAAAAGCCGTACATTCTGAAAGAAAAGAGAGAATTTATCAATATAGAAAGAACCGCTCTACCATAATTGATGGACTAAAGGTGCATATTATCATAAGGCACACCTCCCGAATTTTACACAGAATTCTGATTCTGACAGCCATATCATAAAATGCAGGAGTCCCCAGTCAGGAAAATGACTATTGTCTTGAAGTCCATGAAATATGGGTAAACTCCCAGTCAGGAAAATAAGTATTGTCTTCTAGTCCATAAGATATGGGTAAACTCCCAGTCAGGAAAATAAGTATTGTCTTCTAGTCCATAAGATATGGGTAAATTCCCAGTCAGGAAAATAAGTATTGTCTTCTAGTCCATAAAATATGGGTAAATTCCCAGTCAGGAAAATAAGTATTGTCTTCTAGTCCATAAAATATGGGTAAATTCCCAGTCAGGAAAATAAGTATTGTCTTCTAGTCCATAAGATATGGGTAAACTCCCAGTCAGGAAAATAAGTATTGTCTTCTAGTCCATAAGATATGGGTAAATTCCCAGTCAGGAAAATAAGTATTGTC
>JAGGCT020004262.1:47500-56764 GCA_017654935.2 Phymorhynchus buccinoides | reverse complement strand
ACCACCCCGGGCCAGGACCTGAACCCCAAGAGCCCTGCCAGGACCCCGTTCTTCTCCAGCGCCGCCTCCTGGCGGCAGCGGCCTCTGCAGATGCCCGAGCACCTGTTCCACGACTCGGAGAGCCAGTCCGCTCCCAGCAGCTCCACAGTGGGCGGCAGGAAGACCGTCATGTTCGCCGACGACCAGGAGAGGAAGGCCAGCGGAGGAACCGTGAAGACCCTGCCAGTGAAATCTGCCTTGAGCAGGCCTCTGGCTGGTAGCTGCTACTACTACTACTACTACTACTACTACTACAATGGAAGGGAGTTCCTCCTCAGCAGCTACGGGAAACGCTTCCTTATTAGCGCACAGTCCGCGGCAGCCCGGCAAGCAAGCGGAGTCCGCAGCAGACCACCCTGAGGTTGCCTCGAAGCAGGCGAAGGAGCCTGGGTCCTATGCTGTGGTGGACACCAACGATAGGCACGGGAGCGTTTACTCCAAGAACCTTCAGGTGGACGAAGGTCAGAATCACTCCACAGCTGACGCTCACCACCGCGCCAAGGCTCTTCCGAGCCGGCCCGTGCCCACCTTCAACTACCAGAGCTGGGGACGGAGGGGGGAGGGGGAGGGAATGACGCCCCTTCACCAGCTGTCTCCGAGGGCGACGGGGCCGCCCTTGCCCGCGCACCGGAAGTACCTGACGCACGTGCAGGGGGGTTACCAAAGGTCAAGGTCAAAGACATTGATGGCAGGGAACCGGAAGCAGTTCAACTAGCGCACCATCGCTCCCAGCATGCATCGCTTTCCTCCCGAGTTCCCTAGTTCCGCTAGAGCGTACCGTGGTGGGAAAGGCGCTGCTGTAGGCTTGCATAATGCATCATTACCTAGCTCTGCTAGACCGCACTGCGTAAAAGACACTTCGGTGCACAGTGCGTTGATGCAAGGCGCTTCGGTGCACAGTGCACCGGTACAAAGCGTTTCGGTGCACGGTGCACCGGTACAAACCGCTTCGGTGCACAGTGCACCGCTAAGCTGGCTCAGTGTTCTGGGCGCTTTGAGGCTAGTTGAGTATCGTCAGTCCTGAATTCTGAGAGAAATTCTTAACAGCCTTTAAGAAAAAACCCAAAAAAACTAGGGCCTAGGACTAGGCTCCTTTTCATTCGAGCAGCGCGTCATGTTGCTTCTCCTCTCTCTCTCTCTCTCTCTCTCTTTTGATTTTTAGTAAACAACAGAAAAATGTTATTTCTCACAAACTGAAAGACTCCTCCTCTTGACTCTCTCTCTGCTTCTCACGCATTGCTTGTAGATGATAAATTATTTTTGTTGTTGTTCAGATGCTGTTGTTGGCTTCGTGTGTGCTTATGCTATGTATTATTACTATACTGTTTCGTGTACAGGGTGTCCAATAAGTTATCGGCCTAACTATGACGTCATATCATATTATTGTATTTTTGTTTTGCCCTCAGCAACCCTCCACAGCACCCATAACAACACCATTGCTGGCAGGTAAACGTCAATGGACCAAATACTTCTTGAGGTTTTCATATCAGAGAAGGTCAAATTCTTCAAAAAATAGAGGAGGTTATTGGTTATTAGCAATTCAAAAGTCCACTGCCGAGCTGAGCCTGATTCACACACCACACAGCACCCACACTGACACATTGTAAACGATCGACACACACACACACACACACACACACCACACACACACACACACACACACCCACACGCACGCACACGCAGGGCAACAACGCAGCGCACGCACACACAACACACACACAGCACACACACAGATTAGAATTTTATGGATGGCTTGATAAAAAAAAAGAGTATATTATTTCGAGGGGTGCCTGCCAGACTCAGTCTATCTCAAAGGGAATATACTAGCCAACACAGATAGAGCAGTTCATGCATTCACCCCGTTTTTTGCTGGGGGTTCAATGTTCCATCTGGAAGATTAAAAATTTTGACTAGTGTTTCGTTTGAGATTTTGGACACACGCACTACTTGGGGTGACACGCATGTGAACGCGTGTCTGATAACATTTGAACCATATTATAGCGCATTTTAAAGGCTTGATACTTGCCGGCCTAAGCACTAGTCAGGGAGTTTAGGTAAAATGAGTGTTGACGTCATAGGCCAGAGGGCATCTGACTCTTTAATAGTTGGCACCCATGGCGACGCCCTTGGGGGGGGGTCTACAATTGCTGTTGGTCAAAACGTTTTGAGATAAGTAAAGAAATGCACAGCGATCTGTTTATCGAGTGACATCATCCATATACGTAAGGAGCCCATACTGTCGGGGCTGTGCCAGGGTCGTGTCTGTGTGTATGTGTGTGGTTGATGTGTGTGTGTGTGTGTGGTCTGTGTGTGTCTGAAAATAATACGATGAATTTACGGGGCCTTAAAAGGCGGTCGGGCGGCGTTTTAAGTATCTCGGATTCGGCTTAACAAATTTGCTGTGAGCACCTAGACGGGGCGTGATGGCAAGCGCTAACCGAGTGCGGTCGTGTCATTTGCGGCGGGGACTAAGATCGCGAAATCGCGCATCGCATATTCTGGCCCTCTGCGTTCCATTTAGGGAGTATCTCCAGCGTGTCTGGACACCGAGTGCCTTCTAGAATTTGGCGTAGGTAATAATCTACAACGGGGGACGGGTGTATCTATCCTTGTACAAACCCTGAGGGGGAAAGGGTGGATGGGCGGGGTTTGCGAGGGGTGTCCGGAAGCGAATGCGGTTCAGAAATCGCGCAGGCTGCTATACCACTCCTACCTGGTTTCTTATTCGATCGCAGTAGGATTTGCTGTACTCGGCGTTACCAGCACTTGGCGTTATCGCGGTGAGGGTACTGTAGGGGCGTTAATGTTAGCTAGGGGTTACTTCGACTTCGGCGTTAAGGCGCTAGTAAATATTAATTTGACAAGGTGACACGTTTCTTTTTTTTTTTTTCTTTTTTTTTTTTTTCTTTTTTTTTGTTTTCTTTTGATTTACTATTCGCTTTAAGCTATCTCTTCTCACTTTAGCCGGCTTCAGTTACACTTTGTGTTACGGCTGATAGTGGTATAAGTATTGCAAAGAGGCCTAATAATTACTAATATAAGTATCGCTATCATGAAATCATCATAGGGCATTATATCATGTAAGGCATAGGTAAAAACAATAAGTATCGCAACAGCAATCATTCATGGCATTATAATCATGAACTATAGGTCCTTTTTTGTGTTGGGGAAAATTAAGAAAATACAGTAGCCTGGAAGTATTATGTAATTTCGCCTTCAGTTGCTGAGGGTAAGACACCATGAAGCGTAATGACGTTGCAACATCTCTGATGACGTCATCTTCGGCTAAAATCGTAGTGTGCTGTACATATCTCTCTGACAAGAGGCAGTTGCGTAGCATGTGCCTAATTGTGTTAAGCAGTCGTTAACCCTCCTTCGTAGTTAGGCCGAGATCACTTTCTGAACACCCTGTTAGACACTTCAGTGGACTATCAGCTGATTAAGGCATTTTTTTGCGCAAATCACCTCGCCTGGGGGTGGGGGGGCGCGTACAACATTTTGATGCCTCCATCAAGTAGTGTGTCATTTGTGTTATATGATACGATTAACTCTATTATGCGATGTATGTTTGTGTGGCGTCGCGTGTATGTGTGCGTGCGTGCGTGGCTGTGTGAGCTTGCGGTGCCTTTGTGTGTGTGTGTGTGTGTTGTGTGTGTTTGTGTGTGTGTGTGTGTGTGTAGCACATGAGAGAAGAGTAGAGAGAGAGAGAGAGTGTGTGCGCGTGTGCGTGCGCGCGCGCACGCAAGTGTGTGTGTGGTTTGTGTGTGTGATGTGTGTGTGTGTTTTTGTGTGTGTTTTGTGTGTGTGTGTAGTGTGTTTGTGTGTGCATGTAGTAGAGAGAGAGGGCACTACAGAGAGAGAGTTAGTGTCGCGCAGTGTGTGCATGCGGCGCCTGGTCGCGTTGCGCGTGTGGTGTGTGTGTGTTGTGTGTTGTGTGTGTGTGTGTGTGTGGGGAATAGAGAGAGTAGAGATAGAGAGAGATAGACTGAGAGAGAGAGAGAGAAAGAGAGAGAAAGTGATGTAGAGATGAGAAAGTGAGATAAGAGTGGTGTACGTCTTGTGTGTGTGTTGTAGTGTGTAGTGTGTGAAGTGTGTTGTGTGCGTGTGCGTGCGAAGCGTGCGTGCGTGCGTGTAGGCGCGGCAGACAGACAGTGTGTGTGTGAAACATAGTGTGTGTGTGTGACAGTGATGGCGTGTGTGTGTGTGTGTGTGTGTGTGTGTGTGTGTGTGTGTCGTGGGTGTGTGCGCGTGGCGCGCGTGTGCGTGCGTGTGTGTGTGTTGTGTGTGTGTGTGTGTGTGTGTGTGTGTGTGTGTGTGTGTTGCGTGTGTGCGTGCGCGGCGAGCGCTTGCGGGACCCTGTGTTTCTTGGTTGCATCCAGACCATACCGTGCGCTAAATGTTTTTGAAAACAAAATGGTCTGAAGTTTTAGTGGAAGCCTTAATTTAGAGTGGGCAAAGTCATGACGACATAAATGTTACGGCGTATTATTTAGTATTATGGTGCATCTAAATTGCGCCTATTTTAATAACCCATACTCCCAATTGCTCCTAATGTAGTCAACAATTGCGCCCGTTGGTTGAAATGGATGAAGTGGTTCATGAGAAAACTATTTTTTTGTCATTTGGTATTTGGTATTTTGGTATATTCTAGTCACAAGAGACTTATCTCTGTGAAATTCGGGCTGCTCTCCTCCGGAGAGCGCGTCGCCACAAACGCTAGTCGCTTACCATACCCATCTTTGTTAATATAAGTTTTTTGTTTTTGGGGGCACAGGATGAGGAGTGTGGGTGACAGTACACTTGAAAAACGCTAGCTATCTATTTAGCGGGGCTATAACCCGGGCAGCTTAGATTTCCGCCCTGCTCTTACCGACCTTCTGACTGCTGTGTGGACTTTGTACGTGAGTAAAGCGCACGGGTTTCATAGGACTAGTCTTTACAAGCTCGGTCACTATTCACGGTAAGGGGACATCGACGTTTCAGACGAGATTCATTTCGATTTTCCTGTCATAACTAGAAAGAAAGGGGGGCGAGGAGGAGGCGGCGTGATTCGAACCGCGGGTCACGTCACCGCTAGGGCTAGTCACGCTATTAAATCATTATGGGCATGAGCGAACGTCTTAACCACTCTTCACGCTTTTCACCTTAATTGAAGATTTTCTAGACGGAAGATAGGAGTCCAGGCCATTTATGTATGTCAGATAAATGAAAGCGGAAGCTATATTAAGGCTTTTTCTAGATTTTGTGTGCAGTAATCAGTATCTGATATTGTGACTTGTATATATACACAAACTGCGAAGGGCCAGTGTCGGCAAATTGTATACACACACCCGGATTAGGCGGTGCATGAATGTATTTTTAAATTGGTGCAGCAATTGAGTGGTAGGCCTAATGTGTTAAAGAACGGGCCACGGAGCACGTCACGTGTTGCAAAATCATGTTTTGCGTCATCTTATGTCTGGTGAAGAAGGTCTTAAAAGAAATCTTCCAAGTATTTAGAGGGAATGTGACACGTGCGTGGGGATGGGGGGGGGGGTCTTTATGACCTATGGCTCATAATTATTGTTTTGCTATGTTGGTTTGTATCCGCTTGATCTGTGTGCCATGTGTTGATTGGTTGTTATTTATTGCTTGTCATTAAAATGTCATCTGATGTGCCAATAAAAAGAATGTATGGATTTCCTTTATAGATATAATTATGTTCATAATGATAAGAACGAAGGGTATGAAATTCATAAACGTACTATACATGCACACTCTAACACTCTCTCTCATGATCTCCTTACCTCTCGCAGTCTCTTCCTCTCAGCATCGTCTCTCTCAGTCTCTCTCTCTTCTCTTCGGTCAACGTGTCTCTCTACTCGTCGATGCATTCTCCAAATCCGTTCTCATCCTCTCCAAATCTCGGGGCCTCCTATCATCCTTCTCTCCTCTCTCTCTTCTCAATCATCTCTCTCTCTCTGCTCACAAGCACACATGAGCAATGATCACACTTGGAGTATTAGACATGCACTATCCAGCAAGGGCATCCATCACACAAGCAAAACGCACCACTCACTTCACTACCGTCCTAAGTAGATGCACGCATGCCCGCACACACACGCCTAAAATACATACACGCACGCACACTCACACGTCACGACACGCGACACCACACACACACATCAGGCATACACACACAACTACATACACACACACACACACACAGGCACACACACACGCACGCTCTACGCACTACATACATTACATATACAGTCACCTACACACGGCACAAAACACGACACTACGCACAATACATCCACAACGATACACGCAGACATCACACAAACATGCACGCAATGCAACCTAATTACGATCCCGCATCACGCATCACAACCACTCACATGGCACAAGCACTACACACGTACACGGTCAGCACATCACTAGTACGTTACACACACACACCACAGCAAACACACCCACACACACAAACACACACGTACATAGATACAGACTCGACACACATGGACACAAGGGACACGCACAGTCTGCTTACTACACGAAGCAGCGCACTCCGGCTACGTCACACCCATTTCTACACACGCACAGCACACGCGTTAAACGGGCTTTACGGCACACGCCACGTACGCACTAGCAATCACACACACCCCTGCCCCAATCACAGGTAAATACACACAGACGACGTGAGAGCGGCATGTCACTGACACGACACAAACAGGGCACACTACCACGCGCACTAGACAAGCAGCACTTACACACACACTCCAAACTTACACCCACACACACACACACACACACACTCATACTTACACACACACGCACGCACACGCACAACACACGCACACGCACGCACACGCACATGCGGCGACACTCACACACCACAACACGACAGCGAGCACACACATACTACACACAGCACACACATGCTACACACACACTATACACAGCACACAATACATCCTATATGATGGAAATAGTTAGTGTATGAGTGAAAACAGCCAAGGACGGGTATTGGGGTAAATGGTGGGGGGGGGGGTAGGGGTGGGTTGGGTGGGGGTGGTTTGTAGTGCTGTTGGGGTTGGATAGCTGTGCAAGCTCATTGACATTACACGCGACTGATAGATCATTAATTTGCGTCTGGAATTATACCTTGTTTATGCTGGCTTTCCTGAACGGCTGCCTGGGCATTACGTTGAGTATTGCTTCATTTTTGTGTCCGTCTCACCCATTTTACCCCGGTGGCGCCGCCCCCCGTGCCCCGCATGGGTGTTGTGCCGACCCATTGTTGCCGCGTCGCTTTTCCCACCCCCCCCCACACCGACATCACAGGCCTCATCTCATTCTCTCTCTCTTCTCTCTTCATCATTCTCTCTTTCGTCAGAAGCTCTCTGCCGTAAGTCTAATGCGTCCTCCTCTCTTTCGTCTGGTGTCAGTCTCTCTCATCGTCTACTATCTCTCAGTATTGGTAAACACCACCTCGTTCTCTCTCACTCGATTTATGTCGCGACCCTTCTCTCTCTTCTCTCACTTGATATCTCTACTCTGTCCTCTCATCCTCTCTTCTGTCTCATGATCTTCCATTCTATTCTTGTCTCCTCGTCTTCTACCTCATCCTCTTCCGTCGCCTTCTTTCTCAGTCTCGTCGTCTCTTCTGGACAGAGATGTCTCTCCACCTCTCGCAATCTAGCTCTCTCCTCTCTCGTCTCTCGTTCGAGATCTCTTCTCAATGGTCTAATCTTTCGCGTCTCTGTCGTCTTTCTCGCCATCTCCTTGCTCCTCTTGTCAACTCTCATCCAGCTCTGTCCTTCTTTTCTCCTCTCGGCACCTAAGCTCTCAACTCATCATCAGCTTCGTCAGTCATGTCAGACTCTTGTCATCCGTTCATCGCTCATCAAACAGAAAAAAAACAGTCATCGTTCTCATTACTGAGTATCTTCTCAGTTCTCACGAGGGCATGTCTCTCTCTCTCCTCGATCCTCCTCGTCTCGCTCGGTCTACAGTAAGAGGGGGAGGGCTCGGGGGGTGCGAGGAGCGAGAGGGAGACTAGAGAAGGAAGAGAGAGTAGAACATGAGCGTAGGCGTCATAGAGGATCGGCGTAGAGTGAGTAGTACAGAGGCTACAGTCAGTCAGATAAGATAACAGCGTGTCATAGACGAGGGTAAGCGATCGAGAGTAGCGGATAAAAGAAGTCGTGCCAGTCAGTCGCACATTTAGTCTGTGCGTATGCGGCCTATTCTTAGTAGACTCACTCAGAGAACGGAGCGGAACGACTTACGGAGTGTCAGTTCTGCTACGTCGTAGAAAGAAGGTTAGTCTAGTTTAGCATTTGAGCATGACGTTGACGAAGAAGAGAGGCAGTAGAGAGAGCAGTCAGAAGGGCATGCGGATCCGAGCAGAGACAGTGATAGAGGTGATGAGAGAGAGGATAGTAGAAGCGCAGACAGCAGAGATGTGCGGCAGATGGACGAGAGACACAGAGATGCAGAAGGTCCAGATAGAGTGAGAGGTAAACACGTATAAGAGGTAGTAGGCGGAGACAAGTAGCAGAGTCATATCAGAAATAAGGAGACAGTCTGAGCGTCAGGTACTGATGTATGGTTGATCGAGTTATGAGAGTCAGAGAGAAAGGTAGGTGAGTAGTACGGGGGTATAGCAGCCACGAGGATGCATAGAGATTTATGACGAGTTAAGTCGTGGATTAAGTAATGCCCAGTTGAGGCGGCTCTTTATGCGAAAGAAAAGTATGAGTGTCTGTCTCTCTCTCTCTGTGCATCTCTCTCCTCTCTCTCTCTCTCTCCAAATCTCTCTTCTCTCTCTCTCTCTCTCATCTGCTCTCTCTCTTCTCTCTAGTTTTTCTTAGTTTTGCTTCTTGTTTGAAAGTGGGTTTTTTTATTCTTCGCCTCTTCATTAGTAATTTTATTGTCTGCTTTCTATTTGTTTGCCTGCAGGGCTGAGTGGAAAAGAAAGCTGTAACTAATTAGATTATCTGCAATACCATGAATACTATAAAAATAACATTTTGTTCGTTTGCGTTGCCGTTCGTTGCTTTATCTATCTCTACTTTATTACGTGCGTGTGTGTGTGCGTGCGTGCGTGCGTGCGTGGCGTGCGTGCGTGCGTGCAGTGCGTGCGTGCGGTTGCGGCGCGCGCGGTGCGTGCGTGCGTGCGTGGCGTGTGTGCGTGCGTGCGTGCGTGCGTGTGTGTGTGTTGTGTGCGTGCGTGCG
>JAGGCT020004262.1:22500-32500 GCA_017654935.2 Phymorhynchus buccinoides | reverse complement strand
CTCTGTAATATCTTCTTCAAAACCGCCTACTCCTCTTCCGCCCCTCCTCCTCTTCCTCCTCTTTCTTTTCCTCCTCCTCCTCCTCGATTTCTTGTCCATTCATTTTTACCCCACCAAACCATCACCACTACCACATCTCCACCACCACCCCCTCCCCACCCCCACCCCACTCAAACCCACAAACAGCGGTGCAACGGGGTCGCCTCCCTCCCCACTCCCAGCCCCCCTTTTCCTCCGCCCTCACTTTCCCGGGAAGCGGAGTAGTAGGCGGCGAGTTCCCACCGGTCACGGTAGTGGTGAACGGCCACCACCACAGCAGCGGCTACGTGTCCGCCTTCATCTCCACGCTGCTCCGGGCGGAGCCCTACCCCCCCCGCCATCCCCACAACCACCACGCCCCCCCTCCTCCTCCCACCAAACCCCCGTTACGGTCTCACGCCCCATCTCCATCCCCTCCCCCCCTCTCGCACCTGATGGGCGCGGAGACCATGTGCGAGCTGGCGGCCCGACTTCTCTTCTCCGCCGTGGAGTGGGCCCGACACCTCCCCTTCTTCACCCGACTGCAGGTGGGGGCATACTGTGTCACGTTGTAGACCTCAGTGCACAGGCTGGGATTCATGAAACGTTTGAGTTTACCCGTGTGTAAATGAGAGACTTAGTGGCTTCTCGGCCTTTTGGCTAAGACAGTGATTCAGGAACATAAATTTGTGTTTATACCCTGGTTTGGTTTGTTCAGCCTGTCGTACATGGCGAAAGCCGATACGCGACGTTAAACTGAACTTCCACCCATTTTTCTCACGCCAGATGCTCGTGTGGGCTAATCCTCTCTATATCATTAGTTGGGGATAAAGAGAGAGAGAGAGAGAGAGAGAGAGAGAGAGAGAGAGAGAGAGAGAGAGAGAGAGAGAGAGAGAGAGAGAGAGAGAGAGAGAGAGAGAGAGAGAGACACAGTGAGCGGTCCTATCCCATGGGGACCACTCTCTCTCTCTCGTAAGAATGGAGATTATTTGGACAAGAGATCTCTACGCAGAGGAGGTACGCCCAAGTTAGAAAATCGCGTGATAAGCCCCTAGTGCATTGACTGCCCTCTGGCGTGAAAAATAGGTTGGCCATTCCCTACCCATTTGGTAGCAACCCATAGGTACACGGCAGGCCGGTGGGTAAAGTTACCTCTGTGAGCATCACAACGCACTGGGCAAACAAAGGCTAGCTACCCACTGTCTATTGTTTTTAGATGCCAGGGGATTCCCTCATGCCCATGCGCTTTTCGCTAGTTTCAGTGGTTTCCTTCCAAGGACCACAACCCTTTTCCATGTCCATTGTCTCTCTACCCCCACCCCACCCCAAACTTCCTTCTCTGTGTGTGTCTCTCTCCACTGCCCTGGGCTAGAAGGCGTAATAGGCCGAGCTGGTCATTCGAGTTTGTGTGTGCTGGGCAGCCAACAAAGGTTCCACACCTACTTACACGTTACCTGCCCATGCCACACCCAGTTACCCACGCCTGTACCCTTACTAGGAGGAGAGGTAACTTTACCCACGGAGACCTGGGAAGGGGTACGTTGTTCATGAATACCCGGGTAGCGCTACCTGTGGGTAGTTTAACTACTATGGGTACTTTGCCCACTGTATGGCGACTTAACCCTTTCACCGCCATGCATATTTCAGGCAAGAATTCCCATTAAATTTACCTGGGTAGAGAACAAAACCTGTCTGCAGTATTGGGGATTCTTCTGTTGCATATATATAAAATAAGGTCTATCCTTACTTCCCTAAACTAAGACAAAAGGGTCTTTGGATAATAGACCCCAATTTGATGCCTTTTAGTGACATAGGTGTTTAAACCACTGTGGTGCTAAAATGCGACTTTGGCGGTGAAAGGGTTAAACCATGGGTAACGTGCGTCCTGAATTCCAGCCCTGCAGGTTGGGTAAGCGCAGATTCCATACCCGACATAGGCAAAATTAATGTCAAGTTTAACACCACGTTAGTCGTTCAAGCACAGGTCCATTGTTCGAAAACATCACGCTAATGAGTTGTTGATGCGAGGGTGAATGTAATTAATGACTCATTCACATGTGCTTTGCTGCCCCCGTGGGGATACCGGGGGGGGGGGGGGGTGTCTTTTGTATATGTGGATAGTTGGTTTTTAAACAACTGTTTATTAACACAATTTTACGCAGATACAAATATATCGCAGCGCAAGAGTACAACAAGCTAAAGCTTATGGGCGTACTCAACACATTTATACATTACAAAAGAACAGCTGCATAATTAATTAACAAGAATCATCATGGCAGAAACAACCACCAAGAAGGCAATAGATAATATGGAAAAAGTAAACGTACAAAGGTACAACATTTACAAACACACGTGTACGAATAAATGTAAACGAAAAAGCGTAATCAAAAGAGACAAACTGAGGCAAACAATGAGAGACTTAGTGCGATTGTTCTCACGCCAGAGGGCATGACGCTCGTGTGGGGCTAATCCTCTCTATATTATTAGTTTTGGGATAAAGAAAGAGAGAGAGACAGTGAGTGGTCATATCATCACTCTCTCTCTCACTACGACCAAGTAAGAAAATCGCGTGATAAGCCCCTAGTGCATTGACTGCCCTCTGGCGTGAAAAATATCGCCATAGGTTGACCATTGTACGTGACTAGTCAAATTTTAGGTTCAGACATGTTTCATAATCATTAATAATCAGGGACAAGTTTATTTACGTAGAATAGAACATTAGTCATAAACAAAAATGCATTTATTCGTGTGAAAAACGGTTGGTATCACAGATGAACTTTCCAACCTTCTGGACGTTCTGTACTTGTATCTTCGTCTGTTCTTTGACTCTGCCTTTTCCCTTTGCTTACTGTCATCTACTAATCTTTCTGCCTTACCGGACCATTCTCCTGCCTTTTTTTTTTCTTTTCAAGAAACACTTTCAAATCATTTCTTGCAGCCGAAGTCGGAACTTGCTGGACCTAACTATTTCCTTGTTAGGCGCATAACGGCAGCATGACGCATCTGCGCTCATAATTGGCAGGAAACTGTTTGAGCGATCGAAGAAGAATACAAATTCGCAAGTGGAAAACGGGAATGTAATTTTGATGCCCCCCACTTTTTTTCTTTTCTTTAAAAATTCAAATCACCACAAAGAGGCAACACTTTGTGCTGTTTGGGTATGGGATAGGGTTAGTGATAGGTGATGGTTATCTATATAAAAAAAATATATAATGGAAAGGATGATACCTTGAGATTGAAAGCTTAAAAGAGTCCTTGCCCACAATAATCCCTGTAACAGAAAGCTAATGAAATGAAATAAGCCTCTTTTTTTTTCTCTTTTTTGTGTGTGCGTCATTGATTTATCTCCTTTGAAGAATGAAGAGACATGCTTGATCTCCTTTGAAGAATGAAGAGACATGGTTGATCTCCTTTGAAGAATGAAGAGACATGCTTGATCTCCTTTGAAGAATGAAGAGACATGATTGATCTCCTTTGAAGAATGAAGAGACATGGTTGATCTCCTTTGAAGAATGAAGAGACATGCTTGATCTCCTTTGAAGAGTGAAGAGACATGCTTAATCTCCTTTGAAGAATGAAGAGACATGGTTGATCTCCTTTGAAGAATGAAGAGACATGCTTGATCTCCTTTGAAGAATGAAGAGACATGCTTGATCTCCTTTGAAGAATGAAGAGACATGATTGATCTCCTTTGAAGAATGAAGAGACATGATTTATCTCCTTTGAAGAATGAAGAGACATGATTGATCTCCTTTGAAGAATGAAGAGACATGCTTGATCTCCTTTGAAGAATGAAGAGACATGCTTTATCTCCTTTGAAGAATGAAGAGACATGGTTGATCTCCTTTGAAGAATGAAGAGACATGGTTGATCTCCTTTGAAGAATGAAGAGACATGGTTGATCTCCTTTGAAGAATGAAGAGACATGGTTGATCTCCTTTGAAGAATGCAGAGACATGGTTGATCTCCTTTGAAGAATGAAGAGACATGGTTGATCTCCTTTGAAGAATGAAGAGACATGGTTGATCTCCTTTGAAGAATGAAGAGACATGGTTGATCTCCTTTGAAGAATGAAGAGACATGATTGATCTCCTTTGAAGAATGAAGAGACATGGTTGATCTCCTTTGAAGAATGAAGAGACATGGTTGATCTCCTTTGAAGAATGAAGAGACATGATTGATCTCCTTTGAAGAATGAAGAGACATGATTGATCTCCTTTGAAGAATGAAGAGACATGGTTGATCTCCTTTGAAGAATGAAGAGACATGGTTGATCTCCTTTGAAGAATGAAGAGACATGGTTGATCTCCTTTGAAGAATGCAGAGACATGCTTGATCTCCTTTGAAGAATGAAGAGACATGGTTGATCTCCTTTGAAGAATGCAGAGACATGGTTGATCTCCTTTGAAGAATGAAGAGACATGCTTGATCTCCTTTGAAGAATGAAGAGACATGGTTGATCTCCTTTGAAGAATGCAGAGACATGGTTGATCTCCTTTGAAGAATGCAGAGACATGGTTGATCTCCTTTGAAGAATGCAGAGACATGCTTGATCTCCTTTGAAGAATGAAGAGACATGGTTGATCTCCTTTGAAGAATGCAGAGACATGGTTGATCTCCTTTGAAGAATGAAGAGACATGCTTGATCTCCTTTGAAGACACGATTTATCTCCCTTGAAGAATGACGACACGATGATTTATCTCCTTTGAAGAATGAAGAGACATGATTTATCTCCTTTGAAGAGTGAAGAGACATGATTTATCTCCTTTGAAGAATGAAGAGACATGATTTATCTCCTTTGAAGAATGAAGAGACATGATTTATCTCCTTTGAAGAATGAAGAGACATGATTTATCTCCTTTGAAGAGTGAAGAGACATGATTTATCTCCTTTGAAGAATGAAGAGACATGATTTATCTCCTTTGAAGAATGAAGAGACATGATTTATAATAATAATAATAATAATAATAATGAGCATTTATATGTGCTTAATCGTAAACAAGCCCTAAGCGCTTACAATAATAAACAAATAAATGAATAACCCCCCCCCCCCCACCACCACCACAAAACAAAGACAAACAACAACAACAACAAAAAGCAGTAGTAGAAAATATGAGAATGTCAAACATTTCCTCGCATACACACACACATGTGCGCGCACACACAAACGCGCACACACAAACAACACACACACACACACACACACACCACACACACACACACACACACACCACCACACCACACCACACCACACCACACCACACAACACACGCCCGCACAAACCACACACTGCACACAAACACACGCGCAGAGAAGGGACAAAAATTACTTTCCAAAAGAACAGAGCAGGCTACGATTTGAAGAGAGTGGTTTTGAGGGAAGACTTAAATGAAGAAAGGGAGTTGGCAGAACGGAGAGGAAGAGGGAGTTTGTTCCAAGTAGAGGATTTATCTCATTTGAAGAATGAAGAGAGCTCATTTATCTCCTTTGAAGGATGAAGAGACATGATTTATCTCCTTTGAAGAATGAAGAGAGCTAGACAGATAATATTGGCAAATTGATGAAAATAGGGTTTTACTCCCTCTTCGGCCTTTCGGCCATGCGGGGCATTTGTAAATACAAAGATGGTGGGAACAATACTGGAGGCAATGCCCGGAGGCAGTGCTAAACCAGTAAAGCCCCGATTTAAAAAACAAACAAACAGATATGTGTAGCAGTAACCACGCCTCGGATAAACCTCATTGGCTATGGTACCACCACAAGATTAATAGACATACTCTGTATAACCAAATTAGCTAAAGAGTTAACTATGGCTCCAACCCACCTGCGTGCGCATCTCGACCCTTCCAACGGAAGTGTCGCCACAAAGTTAGTGACTAAGATGGCGGTCTCCCATAATATGGCGCTCCTTGTGGCCGGATATGACGACACGTGGGTACAAGCCATTGGCAAATTGACCAGTCTAACGCAACTTATATTTAGCAGACGGGAAGGGTTGCTTGATAGAATAATCAGGATGGATGAAGGGACGGGGCTAGCCAATGCTTCACTAAATGAAAGGGTATACCTGGTAAAGTGGTAAAACACCCACCCATAGGGGTCTTGGTTTAACCCCGTGGGTGTGTTTGCACCCATACGTTTACGTTTTGCTTCATAGTTTCAAACCCGTTCATTGAATCTTGCTGAAATTTTATGCTGTTGTCAATGACTGATTCGAGCACGTGCACCCCAAAACTCAAGCATTTGGGTTGGGTAAAAAAGTGAGTAAATAAACAACAAAAAGTCGTCGTTTAAACAACTTTTATGTAACAGACACTTGGAGCTACAGAATACTGTGTACGTAAAGACCCCCCACGTCACGTGTCACATCCCTGCTTATACTTGAAATATTTCTTACCAGCTTGTAAGAGGGAAGACACGTGAAAACCATGATTTTGACACTTGACGACGTGGTGGTTCTTTGAGACACGAACGCACCAAGGGCTGAAACTGGATTGGTACTCGAAACTGAGGTCACCATGAGAGCAGGGCATAGAAGGCTACAGAATTTGAGACACTTTTGTTCGGATGATCTTCTTCTTCTTTTTGTGTGTGTGTAGGGGGAGAACAAAAGTAGGAGAACGGGTCGATAAAACAGGGGTAAAACAAAGTTACGTTTGACTTCAGGTGACGGACCAGGTTGCTTTGCTACGTCAGTCGTGGAGCGAACTGTTCGTGCTCAACGCTGCCCAGTGCTCCCTCCCGCTTCCCGCCGCGGCACCTCTGCTGGCGGCCGCCGGGCTGCAGACGGCGCCCGTGGGTGGTGCGGAGCGCGTGGCGAGCCTCATGGAGCACGTGAGGGTGTTCCAGAGTCAGGCGGAGAAGCTTCAGGCCCTGCAGGTGGACTGTGCCGAGTACTGCTGCCTCAAGGCGATTGTGCTCTTCACCGCAGGTGGGTGGAGCCTCTATTAGAGTTGAGAACCGGATGAAAAATCGAACCGATTTTAAACCGTTTTTTTCCTCTTCGAACCGGTTTTACCAACCCGGTTTGTTTGTAAAACCAGTACTCGCATCACTAGTTTCACCTATGCAAACACATATTTATTTGTCAGAATATTCACACACACACACACACGCACGCACGCGCACGCACACACACACACACACACACGCACACGCACACGCACGCACACGCACGCACACGCACGCACACAGCACACGCACGCACACACACACACACACAATAAAGAAACTTATGACTTATAAGTATGACACACACACACACACACACACACACACACACACACACACACACACTCAATTCGATCAACACGCAGTCAAAGTCAAAGCCATATACACCACCACAAACTAGAAACAGCTACTCTTGGTTTCGAGAAACACCCAATCTGCGCTGTGAATTAGTGTGATGTTTCGAAAAGCTAAAATGCATTAGTCTAAGAACAACTTACTTTCAGTTTGCAGTAACAAAAAACGGTTCACAGCAACTCGAACCGGTTTTTCGAACCGCGGAAAGTTTAGCACCGGTTTTTCGGCTCAAACCGTTTTTTCCACCCACCTCTAGTCTCTATGTGAGTGTGAGTCAGTGCATCTCAATTGCGCGTATTTATTCTTCTTCTTCTGCGTTCCCATGCCATATGGCCATAATGGGTAAGGTACGTATGCGTCCGGTTTTCTGTTTTTACTGGTCTCCCCGCTGCGTACAGCCGACACATTCCGATTTCGGAGGAGCTCAAGGAAGAAAAGCAATTTGGAAGACTTTTTTGAACAAAAGGCAGGAGAATGGGCCACAATAAGTCAGAATGACAGTAGATGATAGAAAGCAAAGGGAAAAGGCAGAGTCAAAGAGAGTGGCAGATAGAGGAAGTTACAAGCACATAACTTCCAGAAGGTGGGGGATCTATTTTTTACGAAAGACCCCCCGGTATCCCCACGGGGACGCCTATTTCAATGAGAGACTTAGTGCGATTTTTCTCACACCAGAGGGCATGACGCTCGTGTGGGGCTAATCCTCTCTATATTATTAGTTGGGGACAAAGAAAGAGAGAGAGACAGTGAGTGGTCCTACCATCACTCTCTCTCTCACTACGCCCAAGTAAGAAAATCGCGTGATAAGCCCCTAGTGCATTGACTGCCCTCTGGCGTGAAACATATCGCCATAGGTTGACCATTGCTCCTATGCTTCAAAGGGAGAAAGGTGGCAGAGTGGCTAAGACGTTCGCCTGCCAAACTGTAACGCGTGACTGCAACGTGAGTGACCCGGGTTCGAATCCCGGGCCTCTTCGCCCTTTCTTTCTAGTTTGACAGGAACATTCGAACGGAACGTCCAGTCCTTCGGATGGGGACTTAAAGCTAGTCTGACTCCTGCGCTTTACGCACGTAACAATTCCACGGCAGTTGAAAATCGGTAAGAGCTGGGATAAATCCCGCTGCTTGGTTTGGCCAAATCGATAACTAGGTTTTCCAAGTGTGCCCACACCCCCTACTCACCAGGTTTTCCAAGTGTGCCCACACCCCCTACTCAACACTTGCGGCGACGCGCTCTCCAGAGGAGAGCAGCCCGAATTTCACAGAAATAAGTCTCTGTGACAAGAACATTCCAAATACAAAAACATGCGCCTGTGTCAACGTGTTGGTCATCAATTGCGCCAGTACAGTTGGGATGTTTCACGAGAAAGAAAGAAAATACTTTATTAAAGGTGGACCCTGACGGATGAGGTTTTGTAAAAAACACGCCGAGATCATCAAAAAGACAGCCTATTCAAGGATGGGAACACTCACTTTGCTCTGCTTTCCTATAAATTAAAGCCTTCAAAACGGCGATTCCTCCTTGGCGGAGATGCCGGAGAGAGTAGCCATTTTGGATGGGGTAGGTGGAGGTCACTCATTGTGGTTGAAGCGTTTTCTCTTTTTTGGGCAGTGCAGTAAAAGAAACAATTGGAGCTATTTCCTTTGTTGTGAGCGAAACTCCTTTAGATAAACTGTATACAATTTTAAAAAAATAATAAAATAATAAGGCTTGTATTGCTAAAATTTCGTGCAAACGATTTGGTCTAAACGCAGGCGGCCATTAGAAAAGAGACGGCACACGCTTTCTCTTTTAGTGAAATAATTTGACTTCCAGCACCTCCGCCAAGGATGAATCGCCGATTTAACGGTTTGAAACCAGAGCAAAGTGAGTGTTAAAATCTCTGTTAAGGGTGTTTTGCTGGTGATCTCGACGTGTTTCTTACAAAAACTCATCCGTCAGGGTGCCCCTTTAAGGAAGTTTTACGTGCATTGATACTTTTTTTTCTTCAGAATATCGAAATTAACATTCTCTATAAGGATACAGAAAGTAGAATTCAAATAGCCTTTTTTTCTCTCTTTGTTTGGGATTTTGTGATCGTCAGAAGTGTACCGGGATAGACGTAAATTGTGTAATTATTTTCAGATAAATGAAAGTGAGTGGTAACCATGTGTGTAATGTATTATTATTGTAATATTGTATTGCTGTAGTACAGTGCAGTAGTGCAGCGTAGTCGACCCACTGCTGTCTGAAAGCAGTTGTGCTCATCAGTATTTGTTTTTTGGTGTGTGTGTGTGTGTGTGTGTGTGTGCGTGCGTGTGCGTGCGTGTGCGTGAGTGTGCGTGTTCGTGCGTGTGCGTGCGTGTGCGTGTGCGTGCGTGCGTGTGCGTGTGTGTGTTTTCTTCTTCTTCTTCCGGTAACGGCCACCTGCCGTAGCCGGCAATTGTCAACTTAGGACCATTATTTCTCCGCCAGGGGGCAACCAAACCAGTAGGGGCTTAGCGCGTGATATTCTTAGTTGGGGCTAGTGAGAGAGAGAGAGAGAGAGAGAGAGAGAGAGAGAGAGAGAGAGAGAGAGAGAGAGAGAGAGAGAGAGAGAGAGAGAGAGTCGTGTGGGTTTTTTTCCCCAATCCAAACCACGTTGTTTTTTTAGTTACTTCTCTTCATCAGTCTTCCAACCTTCGTTTCACTTATGT
>JAGGCT020004262.1:5000-10000 GCA_017654935.2 Phymorhynchus buccinoides | reverse complement strand
AGACCCTCATTGAGACCCCGTAGGGACCCTCATAGAGAACCCGTAGGGACCCTCATAGAGACCCCGTAGGGACCCTCATAGAGACCCAAATTGAGACCCTCATAGAGACCCCGTCGAGACCCTCATAGAGACCCTCATCAGAGGCATGCTGCTGAGTGGAGGGAGTTTCCACCGGGCATCTAACGGGAAAGATCCCCATTGAGACATAACTGTTGCCCCCATTGAGACCCAATAGAGACCCTCATAGAGACCCCATTGCGACCCCATAGAGACTCCAGTGAGACCCTCATAGAGACCCCAGTGAGACCCTCATATAGACCCTCATCAGGAACATGTTGTTGAGTGGAGGGACATGTTGTTGAGTGGAGGGACCTTCCACTGGGCATCTAACGGGCAAGATCCCCATTGAGACTCGCATTGAGACCCCGTAGAGACCCTCATATAAACCCTCGTTGAGACCTTCATCATAGACATGCTGCTGGGTGGAGAAAGCTTCACCTAGTCTTCTCGTGACACTCATAGAGACCCTCGTTGAGACCTTCATCAGAGACATGCTGCTGGGTGGCGAAAGCTTCACCTAGTCTTCTAGTGGCCCTCATAGAGACACTCGTTGAGACCTTCATCATAGACATGCTGCTGGGTGGAGAAAGCTTCACCTAGTCTTCTAGTGGCCCTCATAGAGACACTCGTTGAGACCTCCATCATAGACATGCTGCTGGGTGGAGAAAGCTTCACCTAGTCTTCTAGTGGCCCTCATAGAGACACTCGTTGAGACCTCCATCATAGACATGCTGCTGGGTGGAGAAAGCTTCACCTAGTCTTCTAGTGGCCCTCATAGAGACACTCGTTGAGACCTCCATCATAGACATGCTGCTGGGTGGAGAAAGCTTCACCTAGTCTTCTAGTGGCCCTCATAGAGACACTCGTTGAGACCTCCATCATAGACATGCTGCTGGGTGGAGGAACCTTCACCTAGTCTTCTAGTGGCCCTCATAGAGACACTCGTTGAGACCTTCATCAGAGACATGCTGCTGGGTGGAGGAACCTTCACCTAGTCTTCTAGTGGCCCTCATAGAGACACTCGTTGAGACCTTCATCAGAGACATGCTGCTGGGTGGAGGAACCTTCACCTAGTCTTCTAGTGGCCCTCATAGAGACACTCGTTGAGACCTTCATCAGAGACATGCTGCTGGGTGGAGGAACCTTCAACAGTTAGTCCTATAGAGACTCCCATTCAGACCCCTCATGTGAGACTCATTTAAACCCCCATCATGGACATTGTGTTGAGTGGATGAAGCTTCAATTGGTCCTGTAGTGATCCCCATTGAGACCCTATAGAGACCCTCATTGAGATTCCCATTGGTACCTTTACTGAGACCCTCATCAAGGTCATGTTGCCGAGTGATAGCTAACTGTAGTCACTATGAATGGTTTAAATCATCATCATCATCATCATCATGACCATCATCATCATCATCATCATCATCATCATCATCATCATCATCATCATCATTCCCCCGTGGGGATACCGGGGGGTCTTTTGTAGAAATAGTTCTCCCACATTCTGGCAGTTCTGTGCTTGTAACTTTCTCCAATCTGTCACTCTCTTTGACTCTGCCTTTTTTCCTTTGCTTACTGTCATCTACTATATTTCTGCCTTACCCGGTCCATTCTCCTGCCTTTTTTTCACGAAACACTTTCAAAAAACATTTCCTGCAGCCGAAGTCGGACTTGCTGGGCCTAACTATTTCTTAGTTAGGCGCATAACGGCAGCATGACGCATCTGCGCTCATAATTAACATCCTCATCATCATGACCATCATCCTCATCCTCATCACCATCATCACCATCATCATCACCACCGTCATCATCACCATCACCGTCATCATCGCCATCATCATCATCATCGTTTCGTTAAAAGACCCTGTCCCCTGCTCTTTCGCGCGCGCGAATGTGTGTGCGTGGGTGGTGGGGGTGGGGGGGGGGGGGGGTGGTGGTGTGTCGTTCGTGATCTCGCGTTCCTCAGTGAGACCGAGTTATTTATCCTAACATTGTGTCAATGCTTTGATGGCATGCACTAATGGAATGTAACGAGCATTGCATCTATAGTGACGGATACCCAGAAAACAAAACAGTTTATTGGAAACCAAAAAAAAGGAGATAAAAATCACATTGATAATGAAAGAAACGGATTGTCTCTACTTCGTATTTAATGTTGCTTAGCATTCTATAGTGACGGATACACAGAAAACAAAACAGTTTATTGGAAACCAAAGAAAAGGAGATAAAAATCACATTGATAATGAAAGAAACGGATTGTCTCTACTTCGTATTTAATGTTGCTTAGCATTCTATAGTGACGGATACACAGAAAACAAAACAGTTTATTGGAAACCAAAGAAAAGGAGATAAAAATCACATTGATAATGAAGGAAACGGATTGTCTCTACTTCGTATTTAATGTTGTTTAGCATTTGTTTCTGTTTTCATACATTAATGCATGATGCATGCGTTCGTCATTGTTGTCATAAGTTGGTTTGTTTTTGTTGTTAATGAAAAGACTATTGTATGTTCAAAATTTGATTTTTTTTTCTCTTAAAGTGAAATAATTCAGTTTTGGGTGTAAATGCGTCAGTATTACCGTGCCATATTTATAATGACAATTGTGCATTTAATGTGTGTGTGTGTGTGTATTGTTTTGTTTAGTTTACTTTTTCTCGTCGATCTGGCCTGATCGTTTTATATACCATAGTATGGGCTTTAGTCTGAAGGCCGTCTTTCTAATGTATGTGCCTACAATTATATGTAAATGTATTACTCTATGCGCGCACACGTGTGTGTCTGTGAATGTGTGTGTGTGTGTGTGTGTGTGTGTGTGTGTGTGTGTGTGTGTGTTGTGTGTGTGTGTGTGTGCGTGCGTGTGCGTGTGCGCGTGCGTGTGTGTGTGTGTGTGTGTGTGTGTGTTGTGTGTGTGTGTGCGTGTGCGTGCGTGTGCGTTGCGTGCGTACACGCGTGCTTATGTATGTGCGCGCGCGCGCGCGCGCGCGCGTGCGTGTGCGTGTGCGTGTGCGTGCGCGTGCGTGCGTGCGTGCGTGCGTGCGTGCGTACACGCGTGCTTATGTATGTGCGCGCGCGCGCGCGCGCTCGCGCGTGTGTGTGTGTGTGTGTGTGTGTGTGTGTGTGTGTGTGTGTGTGTGTGTGTGTGTGTGTGTGTGTGTATGTGTGTGTGTGTTGTGTATGTGTGTGTGTGTGTATGTGTGTGTGTGTGTGTGTGTGTGTGTGTGTGTGTGCGTGCGTGTGCGTGTGCGTGCGTGCGCGCGTGTGTGCGTGCATGCTTGCGTATGTGTGTGCGCGCGTGTGTGCACGCGTATGTGTGTGTGCGTGTGCGTGCGTGCGTGCGTGCGTACACGCGTGCTTATGTATGTGCGCGTGTATTTGTGTGTGTGTGGTGTGTGTGTGTGTGCGCGTGTGTGTGTGTGTGTGTGTGTGTGTATGTGCATGTGTGTGTGTGTGTGTGTGTGTGTGTGCGTGCGTGTGCGTGTGCGTGCATGTTTGCGTATGTGTGTGCGCGTGTGCGTGCACGCGTGCGTATGTGTGCTTGCGTGTATGTGTGTGTGCTTACGTGCACGAATGTTGCAATAGGAAATCGTTTGCATAGATAGGCCGGTGTCAGTTTATTCACAATTTTGCGCATACAGATAGCTTTGTTGAGGTAAAACTTGTAGTCTAATGGAAGAATGCCTAGTTCCTTATAATCGCTATTTTGAAGTGAAGAAGGCTTGAGAAGAACAATTTTTAGAGCACGTTTGTAGAGTCTTTTCAGTGGCTTTAAGCAGTTTTCGCTAGCAAGATCCCAACATGTAGAAGCATAATCTATTTCAGGCTGAATGTATGCACTAAAAAAGAGATTTCGAGTATGGATGTTGAGGAAATGCTTTATTCTGTTTAGTTGGAATACTTTATTCGCTATTTTTTTTACAGATGGTAGAAATGTGCTTGGACCATGATAAATTATTGTCGATAGTTACACCTAGTAATTTACAGGAATCTATTTCTTCCAGAAAATTATTATAAATTTTGAGTTTGGGTAGTGTATCTTTTAAGTTTTGGCGTTTTTGTCGAGTAGTTATTGACATGAATTTAGATTTACTTGGATGAATTGCCATATTATTTTTTTCTGTTCATGCTGTAAGATTATCTATGTCATTTTGAAAGAAGGAGCAAACCTTATTTGGATTTGTGTCCTTAGTATGAAGGGTTGTGTCGTCTGCAAAGAGTTCACATTGGGATTTTAAGTGAAGGGGTAAATCATTAATATATATTGAGAATAAGATAGGCCCTAAGACAGATCCTTGGGGGACTCCATATTTGATAGGCATAGAGGACGACATTATAAAATCTTGGGAAACAGTCTGTGTTCTATTGCTAAGGAAGGATGCTATCATGTTAACGGAGTTGGAATGTAGGCCATACAAAGTAAGTTTTCTTAAAAGAAGGGTGTCAAAGGCTTTGGCGAAATCGACAAAAAGTGAACCAGTGAATAAGTCATTGTTAATGTTAAGATGCCATTCTTCTATAATGTTTGTGAGCATTTTGATTAGTGTACAATAAGTCATACTTAGTGAAATGAGACTGAAGGTGTTGTTTGATATGTCTTTCAAGGGGTTTTGACAGTATCGATAATATTGATATGGGCCGGTAATTTGAGGGATCAGATGGATCTCCAGATTTAAAAAAAGGAAGAACTTTGGCTTCTTTAAAGGCTTGTGGAAAGCAATTTTTATCTATACAAAGGTTATATTATGTAGGTGATGTGTTCTGTAATAATAGGTACAGACAGCACCACATGTTTGCTGTCTAGACCATCAAGACCATAAGAACGGGACTGTTTTAGTTTACATAGTTCCTTGTAAACATCATGCACACTAATAAAAGGGAAAGTCTGCTTAGATTGGACAACTTTATCATTGCAAAACTGTTTTAACAGATACATATCGTTA
>JAGGCT020004261.1:180682-186814 GCA_017654935.2 Phymorhynchus buccinoides | reverse complement strand
ACGTGATTGGCGCGGCCGGTCCTGGTTACACACCTTAATGCTTGGTCAAAGGTGGTTCCTCCGTAGTGATCGGCGAAGTCGATCGTGCTTGGTCTGGTTTGTCTGGTGCTTGCTCGTCAGATGAGAGTAGCTCCCAGTCATGTAAGGTTACGGGCTTCGCGGGATGGCACGGTGTCAAAAGGGGGGGCGTGGGTTCTCCTCCGCGGATTGGCTGTGCGGGGTGTCTTGTATGTCTCTGGACGGCGGTCCACCCGTCTTGGCGTGCTTGTGAGTCCGGGAATAACATCGTGTCCCGGCCCCACGATTTGCCCTGCTGATAATCACAGGAGAAGGTGGATGTAGATCTCTATGGCTTTAGAGACAAGGGGCTTCAGTCGGCAGGGAATTAGTGAATCCCAACCGGCTAGAAGGCTTCCCTTGTACAATAGCACTAAGAACACATAATCTGAATTTCAGTTATCAAACTGAGATCAGTAAAACATAAAATGTGATCAATACAACATCATTCTCCATCCTACACCTGGAAAGGAATGGTATCATAAAGTGCAAGATTGCGGCCCATAGGTTTCCTACTAAAAAATATACAAAAGTGGGTTTAGTAGGGCTCATAAAATGCCGGTTCTGGTACCAAAAGTGTTAAAGTAAAAACAACACACACACAAATAATCAGTTGAACATAAATAGATACAGAATGTTTACCACTTCTTTTCAATAACATATCTATCTATCTCTTATTCATCATTGAACATAGGATCTAGATCAAAACGAAGTGGTACAAAGCAAACCAGCAATCTCAATCACCAGCCATCAATAATACTTACTAGGTGGGTGTACTTTATGACTGGTTTGTTGAGTGTTGCTCTAGCTTACGTTTCCAGGCGTTCTGTGTGTGAAAACTTTTTCCCACTACCTCCAATGTAATAGCCTTCACTTTCAAACAATTGAAAGCCACCTGTGGTTGCTTTATAGCAAGTGACACGTGCACAAGATGATGCTATCAAGTTTTATGCATACTAGTACCGATACAATCCACGCGCCGACATTCCATCTACAGCGTCCTGCGTGCTCGGAATAAGGTAAGGGTTCAAAGCGTGGAGCCGACCGTTTGGTTGTCACTTTTTGTTGATGGGTAGGTAGAAGCGACGCTTTCAAGAGATAATTGCCTTAATCGGGCATTCTTTATGATGGTGGATGACACTTAATGTGTGGCGGCCGTGTACAGTGAAATGAAAAGGGAGCGGGAGGGGGGATCTGTATGATAAGAAAGAGGGGTCGCGCGGGACACTTACGTCACAGAGGCCCCCCGAAGAAAAGATTCTAGTACCGGAATCTTCCTGTGGAACGCCGACTCCACTTTCGACTTGGGCGACAGGGACAAATTAGTGGGGAGACTGGGTCGGCTGGAATGGTGGAACATCTGGTCGCAACACAGAGTTCAAAGGAGCAGGGGGGTTGGAGATCAGTGGAATGGATTCCGACTGAGGTTGTTGCGGCAATCCTGTGTTGAGTTGTCCCAAGGTTGATTGCAGAATAGCAAACACCTCTTGCCTGAGTTTCCCCTTTAGCCTGGACTCATCATTGCTGATGATGTGGTTTGGTAGGCCGATTCGGGCACGAAAATGGCTTTGAGTGCCGTGGCTACCTGGCTAGCATCAAGTGAGGAGATTGGGGGCTCGGCATCGCACCTCATGGTACATATGTCGACCACAGTGACTATGTACCGGAATTTCTTCTCACCGTTGAGGTAGAGGCCCGACCAAGTCTGCACTGCCACTCGCTGAAAGGGAGGGCTAGGTGAGGGGCTGCTCATGTACTGGCGGCCTGTCTCTCGATAGTACCTTCGGTGGGTGTTTGCGGGTCCAGTGCTGCCTTTCACAGTCTTCACTTCTGAGGTACCTGGTGGCGAGTGGTCTTGGGTCGTATAGGGCGGACATTCCTTGGGTAAGGTTTTTTCCAAGTTGTGGTGGACTGTAGGGGACGTGTGGGACAATCTGGATTGGCTTCCGCCGCAGGCAATTTGGTTTGCCTGACCTGTTGAGTGGTTTCTTCCCCGTCTGAGGGAGATTTGCCCTTTGGGAAGGAGGGAGGGAGTTGGTTTTGTGGATTGGGGAGAAGGGAATGCTGCTGAAACTAGGGCAGGTTGAGAGGGGTACCCTAAAAACACATACTGTGATCCCAGTATGAGGTCATAGACAGGACTGTCCTTGAGCACTGCCTTGATGGGTCCCTTAACAAATCTGGTGTCGACATTGATTATGGAGACTGGCAAAGTGGATGGGGGGATTGCTGCATCAGGGCCTTGCAGAGAGATGAAATCTCCCGTGTATGCTGACGCGGGGACTAAGGATCCGCAGACGATGGCGTCGCATGACAGTCCAGTGTCATAGAGACACTGAACAGGGATGTTGTTGACAGTCGCCTGTCCAACGACCGACGTTGTGACGACTGGATTGGGGAGTGCGCGTTCGTGTGCCTGGACACTGGGTTGGGGAGTTTTTGGTTTGTGCAATTCTGCAGAAGTCGAGACCACCACGACTTGCATAGTTGAAAACATTTTGCACGCTTGTAAGCAAGTTTTCTGCAGTCATCCCGATTGTGGGTGTTCGACTTGCAGTATGAGCAGTATAAGGGTTTTCTATTTTGTCCCAGTGGTTGTCGTTCATGGGTAGAAAACTAGTTTGACCCACTGTTGGAGTTAGGGTTAAAACCTGCTCTGCTGTGAAGCAGTGGACCCCCAACAACTTGCTGTAGTTTTGGCCTTTTAGGGGCGCTAGGTTCATCATGGGCTAGAGTGTATCGGTCACTTAGCTGGATGAGGTCAGCCAGTAGTTGTGGCACCTTGTTCGGCAGTAAAGGTGCGTAACTCTGGGGACATGGTTTCGCGCAGTTGCTCGCTAACCATCAGTTCCCGGAGATCCTCATAGGACTCTGATTTTGGCAGAAAGGGACACCCATTTTGTCAGATAGTTCCCCAGTCTATCTGAAAATTGGGCATAGGACTCTCCCCTACCTTTTCTGGTTGACCGGAACTTTTTCCGGTAGGCGTCCGCTGTCAACTCGTATCTGTTGAGCAGGGCTTCTTTCAAAGCTGGGTAGTCGGTAATTTGGCTTGACGGAAGTTTGCTGTACACCTCATAAGCCACACCCCTGAGACTTTGGGCAAGCTTGAGGTTGTACTTTTCCGGAGCAAGCTCAAATTCCTGGGCCAGTCTTTCAAATCTATCGAGGAATGCATCGATAGACTCGGTTGCCTCATTGAATGCCTCCAATGTGAAGGTCATGGCTGAGGTATGAATGGGAGGGGGAAAATTTTGAGGGGCAGCAGTCTCGGAGTCTGCTGAGTTTTCAAGCTGCTTCATAGCTAGCTCATGGTCTCGCGCCTTTTCTCGCTCAGACAGGCCTCAAGTTCGAGTTCTTTATTTTTGGCCTCCTGCACTAGTTGCCTCTGCCTTCAACTCATGAGTACGGATGTCTCTCTTGCTCCTGAGCGTCGCGAATCTTATATCTGCTTGTTGAGCCTCGCATAAGCTTTATCAGCCTCTTGGAGCCTCATGGGCTCTCTGTTTGTCTTTCCTCAGCCTCTTGAGCTCTCATGAGCTTTCTGTTTGTCTTTCTCAGCCTCCTCCCGAGTTTTCTCTTTATATCATATTCAGATATAACAAAGTTTGCTAACTCTTGGCCTGACAATCCTAAAGATTCTCCCCATTCTTTAAGTTCCCTCCTAAGTTTAACAATCTCAGCCATGGTTGTAAATACAACTATTCAAAATAAAAACAAAGCTGCTGAGTTGAATGTATCAAACAACACTTAACTATTTCAGCATAAACAGAAATAGCATGCACATCAAAATAAAGTCATAAATAGCATTCAAACAAATCAAATCAAAACACAGTGTGCCAAATCACAATAACTTTCCCAGTGGACACAAGATAAGTTTTGAAAAGTAAATAAAGTTTGAATTGAAATTTGTTAGACTTTATGAAAAAAATTATCCCGGACGCGAGCCCCCAATTAGATGTGACGAGGTAATGGGTTAAAAGGCTAAACCTCTAGGGAAGACTTTTAGTGTGTTAAATTTTCAAGTAGAAAATTTGCCTTTAACCCACTTCTCTAGGGTATGGGAGATGAGCAACTTTCCCGGCCCCTTTTCATCTAATAAATTTATATTTGTGCCCGGGTTCTGGCTCATATGGTTGTAAGAAATACAAGTGGTTGATTTGCTCTAAATGGCAGACAGAGAGAAGTAGGGTTTTACATGAAATTACAAGACTCCCACTCTCATCAGTCTGACCAAAGGGTTCAGAATTATTTGACACTTGTATTTTATTTACTCACAAAATCTGCATAAGATTATGCAACAATAATAATAAAGCAGCTCAATGGCGCCAAAACAAAATATGAATGAAAAAAAACAATGAAATCCGAAAGGATTTTACAAGACTTTTGTCTTTCTAGATAAGGTTAGCCCCAAGCGAGAAGGGTCACTAATCTTCATTGTCCGGAGGAAAGTTCACGTGATTGGCGCGGTCCGGGTAAAACTTAGCTGTTGTCAAGTTCCTCCGTAGTGATCGGCGAGTGCTGGGTTGTCTGGGCTTGCTCGTCAGGTGAGAGTAGCTCCCAGTCGTTCCGGTTACGGCTTCGCGGGATGGCACAGTTCAAGCGTGGTCTCCTCGCGGATTCTGGGTGCGGGGCGTCTTGGCGGCGGTCCCGTCTTGGTGCTTGTGAGTCCGGGATAATCGTCCGGCCCACGATGCCCTGCTGATAATCACAGGAGAAGGTGGATGTAGTTCTCTATGGCTTAGAGACAAGGGGCTTCAGTCGGCAGGGAATTAGTGAATCCCAACCGGCTAGAAGGCTTCCCTTGTACAATAGCACTAAGAACACATAATCTGAATTTCAGTTAACAAACTGAGATCAGTAAAACATAAAAGGTGATCAAGCCAACATCACTCTCCATCCAACACCTGGAAAGGAATGGTATCATAAAGTGCAAGATTGCGACCCATAGGTTTCCTACTAAAAATAGACAAAAGGGTTAGTAGGCATAAAATCCGGTTCTGGTACCAAAAGTGTTAAAGTAAAAAACACACACACAAATAATCAGTGCACATAAATAGAACAGAATGTTTACCACTTCTTTTCAATAACATATATCTACTCCTTATTCATCATTGAACATAGGATCTAGATCAAAACTAGGGTCAAACAAACCAGATCTCAATCACCAGCCATCAATAATACTTACTAGTGGGCTTATGATGACTGGTTGTGAGTGTTGCTCTAGCTACGTTTCAGCGTCTTGTGTGAAAACTTTTCCTCACTACTCCAATTATAGCCTTCACTTTCAAACAATGAAAGCCTGTGGTTGGTTTATAGCAGTTGACACGTCACAAGATGATGCTATAATTTTATGCATACTAGTACCGAACAATCACGCGCCGACATTCCTATCTTTCTCGTGCTCGGAAAGGAAGGGTTCAAAGGGGCCCGACCGTGGTTGTCACTTTCTCGTGATGGGTAGGTAGATCGGGTTTCAAAGAGATAAATGCCTTAATCGGCGTTCTTTTGATGGTGGATAGCAATTAAAGTGGCGGCCGGACAGAGAAATGAAAAGGAGAGGGGGGGGGGGTGTAGATAAGAAAGAGGGGTCGCGCGGGACACTTACGTCACACTCATCACCCACCACTTGGTGGTCACATTTGGGACAAAATCTTTCGTTATGTGGGATGTTTTGGATTCTACCTGTTTGTATGGGAAGTTTATGATTCAATGTTCGGGATTTTACAAATATTAATGCTAATTTTTCGGGTAAAATGTTTAAGTAATTTTCAATGACAAAATCATCTTTGTATAATCTGAATAACAGCAACAAACTACCACACAAGGGGAGATTGCGTGTGTTTTCAAAACGTACTTATCTAATATCAGGTAGGTTGAGGCTAATTGCGCACTAGCACGCAACAACAAACTAGTAGGCTGGGCATAGCGCTATCCCGAAACTCCATCAATGAGCGTTATCTGCCCCTGCTCTCGTGTGTCAGAGTCGGCCACAGTGATTTCCGGTTTGAGCAAAAATGACTTCGCCTAGGGAAAAGATTTGCGCTTCTGGTCGACAATATTGTGTGGCTTACT
>JAGGCT020004261.1:168182-178182 GCA_017654935.2 Phymorhynchus buccinoides | reverse complement strand
AGGGGGTAGTGGTAGTGGGGGTAGAGGTAGTGGTGGTCGTCATAACTGCACGATGATGTGGGTCATAGGGGATGATAATGATGATGTGGGTCACGGGGAGCGGGATGATGATGATGTGGATAATGACGATGGCATTGATGAGATGTTTTCCCTTTGTAGCAGGGGGTAAGTGGTACTCTTTAGTGGGGGTAGAGGGAGTCGGGTGGTCGTGATAACTGCATGATGATAATGTGGGTCATGGGGATATGATGATGATGTGGGTCACGGGGAGGGATAATGATGATGTGGATAATGACGATGGCATTTGATGAGATGGTTGTAGCAGGGGGTAGTGGTAGTGGGGGTAAGTGGTAGTGGGGGGTAGTGGTGGTCGTGATAACTGCATGATGATGTGGGTCATGGGGGTTGATGATGATGATGTGGGTCATGGGGATAATAAGGATGTGGGTCATGGGGGTGATGATGATGACGATGTGGGTCATGGGATGATGATGTGGGTCATAGGGATGTTGATGATGATGATGTGGGTCATGGGGATGATGAGGATGTGGGTCATGGGGATGATGATGATGACGATGTGGGTCATGGGATGATGATGTGGGTCATAGGGATGATAATGATGATGTGGGTCATCGGGATGATGATGATGATGATGATGATGATTTGGGTCACTGGGGATGATGATGATGATGATGATGACGATGTGGTCATGGGATGGTGATGATGATGATGATGATGATGATGTGGGTCATGGGGATGATGATGATGATGTGGGTCATGGGGATGATGATGATGATGTGGGTCACAAGGATGATGATGATGTGGGTCACAAGGATGTTGATGACGATGTGGGTCATGGGTATGATTATGATGATGATGTGGGTAATGGGGATGATAATGATGTTGGTCATGGGGATGATGATGATGTGGGCCACAGGGATGATGATGATGATGATGTGGGTCACGGGGAGGATAATGATGATGTGGGTCATGGGGATGTTGATGATGATGATGTGGGTCACGGGGAGGATAATGATGATGTGGGTCATGGGGATGTTGATGATGATGTGGGTCATGAGGGATGATGATGATGATGTGGGTCACAGGGATGATGAGGATGTGGGTCATGGGGAGGATAATGATGATGTGGGTCATGGGTAATGTTGATGATGATGTGGGTCACAGGGATGATGAGGATGTGTGTCATGCGGGAGGATAATGATGATGTGGGTCATGGGGATGTTGATGATGATGTGGGTAATGGTGATGATGATGATGATGATGTGGGTCATGGGGATGATGATGATGATGTGGGTCACTGGGATGATGATGATGATGTGGGTCATAGTGATGATAATGATGATGTGGGCCACGGGTATGATGATGGTGATGATGTGGGTCATGGGGATGAAAATGATGATGTGGGTCATGGGGGGATGATGATGTGGGTCATGGGGGATGATGATGATAGTGTGGGTCATGGGGATGATGATGATGATGTGGGTTCATGGGGATGATGATGATGATGTGGGTCATGGGGATGTTGATGATGATGTGGGTCATGGGGATGATGATGTGGGTCATGGGGACGATCATGATGATGTGGGTTATGGGGATGTCGAATGATGATGTGGATCATGGGGGAGATGATGATGACGATGTGGGTCATAGGGATGATGATGATGTGGGTCACGGGGATGATGATGATGACGATGTGGGTCACGCGGATGATAATGATGATGTGGGTCATGGGGATGATAATGATGATGTGGATCATGGGGAATGATAATGATGATGTGGATCATAGGGATGATGATGACGATGTGGGTCATGGGGATGATGATATTGATGTGAGTCATAGTGATGATGATGTGGGTCATGGTGATGATGATGATGGTGATGATGATGATGGTGATGATGATGATGATGTGGGTCGTGGGATGATGATGATGATGATGATGATGATGATGTGGGTCACAGGGATGATTATGATGTGGGTCACAGGGATGATGATGATGTGGGTCACAGGGATGATGATGATGTGGGTCACAGGCATGATGATGATGGGGATCACATGATGATGATGATGATGTGGGTCATGGGGATATTGATGATGATGATGTGGTTCATGGGGATATTGATGATGATGTGGGTCATGGGGATGATGATGATGTGGGTCATGGGGATGATGATGATGATGTGGGTCACAGGGGATGATGATGTGGGTCACAGGGATGATGATGATGTGGGTCATGTGGGATGATGATGATGATGATGTGGGTCATGGGGTTGATGATGATGTGGGTCACAGGGATGATGATGATGTGGGTCACAGGGATGATGATGATGTGGGTCACAGGGATGATGATGATGTGGGTCACAGGGATGATGATGATGTGGGTCACAGGGGATGATGATGATGTGGGTCACAGGGATGATGATGATGTGGGTCACAGGGATGATGACGATGTGGGTCACAGGGATGATGATGATGTGGGTCACATGGATGATGATGATGTGGGTCACAGGGATTGATGATGATGTGGGTCATTGGGATGATGATGATGATGATGTGGGTCATGGGGTGATGATGATGTGGGTCACAGGGATGATGATGATGTGGGTCACATGGATGATGATGTGGGTCACAGGGATGATTATGATGTGGGTCACAGGGATGATGACGATGTGGGTCACAGGGATGATGATGATGTGGGTCACAGGGATGATGATGTGGGTCACAGGGATGATGATGTGGGTCACAGGGATGATGATGATGTGGGTCATGGGGATGATAATGATGATATGGGTCATGGGATGATGATGATGATGATGTGGGTCATGGATGATGATGATGATGATGTGGGTCATGGGGATGATAATGATGATGTGGGTCATGGGGATGATAATGATGACGTGGGTCATGGGGATGATAATGATGACGTGGGTCATGGGGATGATGATGGTGATGATGTGGGTCATGGGGGAGATGATGATGTGGGTCATGGGGATGATCGATGATGATGTGGGTCACGGGGATGATGACGATGTGGGTCATGGAGATGATGATGATGTGGGTCATGGGGATGATGATGATGATGATGTGGGTCATGGGGATGATAATGATGATGTGGGTCATGGGGATGATAATGATGACGCGGGTCATGGGGATGATAATGATGACGTGGGTCATGGGGATGATGATGGTGATGACGTGGGTCATGGGGATGATGATGATGTGGGTCATGGGGATGATGATGATGATGTGGGTCACGGGGATGATGACGATGTGGGTCATGGGAGATGATGATGATGTGGGTCATGGAGATGATGATGATGATGTGGGTCGTGGGGATGATGATGATGATGATGTGGGTCATGGGGATGATGATGATGTGGGTCATAGGGGTGATGATGATGTGGGTCAGGGGTAGATGATGACATTGGTCATTGGGATGATGCTGTGGGTCACGGGGATGGTGATGATGATGTGGGTCATGGGGATGATGATGAGGGTCATGGGGATGATGATGATGTGGGTCATGGGGATGATGATGTGGGTCATGGGGATGATGATGTGGGTCATGGGGATGATGATGTGGGTCATGGGGATGATGATGATGTGGGTCATGGAGGATGATGATGTGGGTCATGGGGATGATGATGATGTGGGTCATGGGGATGATGATGATGTGGGTCATGGGGATGATGATGTGGGTCACGGGGATGATGATGATGATGTGGGTCACGGGAATGATAATGACGATGTGGGTCACGGGGATGATGATGATGATGTGGGTCATGGGGATGATAATGATGATGTGGGTCATGGGATGATGATGATGATGATAATGATGATGTGGATCATGGGATGATGATGATGATGATGATGATGTGGGTCATGGGGATGATGATGATCACAGAGATGATGATGATGTGGGTCATAGAGATGATGATGATGTGGGTCATGGGGATGATGATGATGATGATGTGGGTCACAGGGGTGATGGTGATGTGGGTCATATGGATGATGATGATGAGGGTCACAAGGATGATGATGATGATGTGGGTCATGGGGATGATGATGATGTGGGTCATGGGGGATGATGATGATGATGATGATGATGTGGGTCACGGGATGATAATGATGATGTGTGTCACAGGGATGATAATGATGATGTGGGTCACAGGGATCATGATGATGATGATGATGATGGATGATGATGTGGGTCATGGGGATGATAATGATGATGAGACAGGGGCACAATGACGGGGACATAATTATAGTGATAGGGAATGTTGATACGGGGACACACATACACGACGTGACATATAGATGATGATGCTGTGGGTCACGGGGATGATGATGATGATGTGGGTCATGGGGATGATGATGAGGGTCATGGGGATGATGATGATGTGGGTCATGGGGATGATGATGTGGGTCATGGGGATGATGATGATGTGGGTCATGGGGATGATGATGATGATGTGGGTCATGGGGATGATGATGATGTGGGTCATGGGGATGATGATGATGTGGGTCATGGGGATGTTGATGATGATGTGGGTCATGGGGATGATGATGATGATGTGGGTCATGGGGATGATGATGATGTGGGTCATGGGGATGATGATGACGATGTGGGTCACGGGAATGATAATGACGATGTGGGTCACGGGGATGATGATGATGATGTGGGCCATGGGGATGATAATGATGATGTGGGTTCATGGGATGATGATGATGATGATGATGATAATGATGATGTGGGTCACGGGATGATGATGATGATGATGATGTGGGTCATGGGATGATGATGATGATCACAGAGATGATGATGATGTGGGTCATAGGGATGATGATGATTGTGGGTGTGGGGATGATGATGATGATGATGATGTGGGTCACAGGGGTGATGGGGGTGATGTGGGTCATAATGGATGATGATGATGTGGGTCACAAGGATGATGATGATGATGTGGGTCATGGGGATGATGATGATGTGGGTCATGGGGAATGATGGATGATGATGATGATGATGTGGGTCACGGGGATGATAATGATGATGTGGGTCACAGGGATGATAATGATGGATGTGGGTCACAGGGATCATGGGGATGATGATGATGATGTGGGTCATGGGGATGATAATGATGATGAGACAGGGGCACAATGACGGGGACATAATTATAGTGATAGGGAATGTTGATATGGGGACACACATACACGACGTGACATATAGACAGACATAATATAGAGATGGGGACATGTAGAAACGGGGACACATGGAGACGGGGGCACATGCAATGACAGGGGACACATAGTGACAGGGAACATAGAGACGAGAATATGTAGAGAATATGTAGAGACGGGGGACACAATGATGGGGACACATAGTGACAGGGGAATATAGAGATGGGGACACATAGACAAGAACGGGGCTGTGCTACACCGGGCTGCCCCGTTTGACTCCAGGTCTAGACTAGGCCTACTGTCAGTGTCACTGTGACTGCCATTCTTGGATGTACCGATAACGGAAACAAAAGGAAAACACTCACTGGTCATGTCCATGAAATGCATGATATGATGAAATGCTTCGTTTCAAACACTCGTGTCATAGTACAACGGGTGACGGGTATCTTACACACAAGGATATTGTGTTTATTTTGTAACTGAACCGGAACGTTTTCGACTCAGCATCCATGTTTTTCTTGTCGTCTGCTGCTTGGGGTGTGTCATAAGTAGCTTCTGTCAACGATTGGTTGATTGTACGTGATATGACAGCAAGCAATACTACGACACACTATTGCGAAATAGTTGTCACACTAACACCGTGATGTTGAAATGTTACGATGATAGTAGCATTAACATTGTGTTGTCATGGAGAACTAGCGAAATATGTTAACGTGGACGGAGATCTTTACTGATATAACATAATTCTGCATGGTTGACTCTAGAACGCGAAAGAAGACGAGTCTTTTTCGTCAGACCTTTTATTTGCGAAGCCAAGCCATTCTTCAGCGACTAATGCATAGTGCAATGTACATAGTACAACAAGGAAGGACGCCTAGGATTGCACCCTGCTGCTGCTGTTAGTGCTGTACTGCGCGT
Source organism: Phymorhynchus buccinoides (assembly GCA_017654935.2). NCBI lineage: Eukaryota > Metazoa > Mollusca > Gastropoda > Neogastropoda > Raphitomidae > Phymorhynchus > Phymorhynchus buccinoides. The sequence continues at coordinate 172,067 of JAGGCT020004261.1, read as the reverse complement.
TTGAGCGACGAACTATATCGACCGATAACTGAAAACAGAAATAACAAAGATAACTACTACTTGGCTTTCCGTGCTCACGTTGCTACTAGGACCGTCCAGGATTTAGGGCAACAGAACACGGGTTTGATACCATTCATTCTCAACAAATAAGTTCGCATCGGTTAGTTGAACTCTCTTTGTTTCTCTCTGTGTCTTTTCTCTCTGTGTCTCTGTCTCTGTCTTGTCTATCTGTCTGTCTCTTTGTCTCTCTCTCTCTCTCGCTCTCTCTCTCTCTCTCTCTCTCTCTCTCTCTCTCTCTCTCTCTCTCTCTCTCTCTCTCTCTCTCACATCTCTCACCACACACACACACACACACACACACACACACACACACACACACGAATTTGTAGATAAAAACGGCAACGACGAGAGAGAGAGAGACAGAGAGGCAGAGAGGAGAGATGTGTGTGTGTGTGTGTGTGTGTGTGTGTGTGTGTGTGTGTGTGTGTGTGTGTGTGGTGTGTGTGTGTGTGTGTTGTGTGTGTGTGTTGTGTGTTTGTTTGTCTGTCTCTCTGTCTGTCTCTCTCTCTCTCTCTCTCTCTCTCTCTCTCTCTCTCTCTCTCTCTCTCTCTCTCTCTCTCTCTCTATCTATCTATCTCACTCTCCTTCTCCCCCTCCCCTATCTATCTCTCTCTCACTCTCTCTCTCTCTCTCTCACTCTCTCTCTCTCTCTCTCTCTCTCTCTCTCTCTCTCTCTCTCTCTGTGGGGTATCGCGCTATATAACCATTCATTATTATTTTTATTATTATTATTATGGTTTCCTACAGAATTCAAACAAAGTCTTATTGATTGTTTTAAACAGGACTGGTTTCTCGGCATTGCAAAGTCATGATTTCTTCCAAGGGTATATATAATAATATTCTTAATCCAACAGTTTCTACGAAGCCCGTATATATGTTACACTAAATTTGTGAAATTGCCTGTTTCATGAAATGAGCAAGATTTTTGCTTGTTTCGTGAAATACGCAACAACTTTGCGTTTTTCATCAAACAAGCACATTTGTTGCCCGTTTCATGAAACAAGCATAAATGGCTTGCACATTTCACGAAACATGCAAAACATTATTCGAAGACTGAACATTTGAATGCAAGTTTGCCTGTTTCATGAAATGAGCAAGCACTGAACACCGAGCTGATCAATCAGTTCACAAAACATTTAGCAACAAATTTGCTTGTTTCATGAAAAACGCAAATTTGTTGCGTATTTCATGAAACAAGCAAAATCTTGCTCATTTCATGAAACAGGCAATTTCACAAATTTAGTGTAACATAATACACACTTTAAAGCAATTCTTTGTTCGTAAGGGTATACTACTAAGCTTCGAATGGACATGTCCGGATTAAACTGTGACATTTTACAATGCATTGCACGATTGAACTAAAGATTGTTGTCCTTTTGGTTGTTCGACTCTTGAGACTGAACTCCATTTTTTTTTTGTGCGTCCCAAATATCAGGATCTGAGAAAAGAGCTATTCTCACCAAAGTATAGCAGTAGACAGCGGAACCTCCCTTATAAGACCTTGAAAAATCATCCAAAATGATCTTATAAGGAGGCAGTTTTAATACTTACAAAGAAGGGCAATGTATCAGAGAAGTAGGTCTTATTTTGGGAGGGAGTCTTATAATGGGAGGTCTTATAAGAGAGGGAGTCTAATAATGGGAGGTCTTATAAGGGAGGTTCCACTGTACATATCCTTCATTGTTCAGACTCGCATTGATTTTCTGTAATGAAAACCCTAACCATATTATCAACCCGCAAGCTGTTGCCATACTTATGTCCACGAGCCTCCTGTTGCCTTGCGAAAAGAATGTATGAATGCATGTTGAGTGTCTATATTCATGTTGTTGTTTGTTTTTTATACTTTTGGTGAATTATGTGTCATGGGCCGGAGGTAACAACTGATTTTCCCTTGGAGCATAACACCCCCAGTACTTTGTTTTCCCTAGGAAAATTACACACCCACTGTGTGAGTTTGTTCCTGTTTTTTTTCCCCCTGAAGTCCCCCCCCCCCCCCCCCCCCCCCCGACTACACTGGCTTTAATGTTAACAGCCTCTTCTTGTTCTTTCAATTAACAACCACCGTCATCATTTTGACGGTTCTTTCGCTGGAACTGGGGGGACTTCCGTCAGGCAGAAAAGCTGATGGTGTCTTCGCCGCGGCGGATGATTGGCCTAAAGTCTTCTAAGCCTAGTGAGATTGATGATCTGGTTTTGTCCATACAGGATGCTGTTTCATACTGGTGAGGCGTTACAGCCCTATTGACATGAGGTTGCAGCATTGATTTAAAACAAACCATTTAGTTTTAAATTATAGCATACGAAGAGAACAAAGACTCGGCAAAATAACAACAGAAACAAAGTGAGGAAAAGGTCAGAAGATACAAAACATAGCAAAAACAACAACCCTACCCATTCAACTACCACTCATTATTGTGAGAGACAGAGAGAACCCTGGACCCTATTAGGATTTCACGTTATGGTGTGTGTGAATGCGAGCATGTATGTGCATGTGTGCGTGTATTCGCGCGCGTGTGTGCGTGTGTTTGCATGCTTGTGTGTGTGTGTGTGTGTGCGCTCGCGCGCGTGTGTGTGTATGCTTGCATGCACGTGTATGCATTTTGTTTTCCAGAAAATGCTTTGCCCCAGAAGGCGCGCCAAGATTATGCGGTTGCTTTTCCTACTGTGCCTGACCACGTGTGGACTGCTTGTGTTCTACTATCACGAAGCGAACGCCATCAATTCCTATTACGAAGACCGGCTTCAAGACCTGCAATATTTCAAGAGAATGTTGGATGACAAACGCCGTCCTGAACTATGGCGCAACGTCTCTGCTTTCTCGGTAAGTGTCTGTTTAGGTAAATAGCATTAATATGTTGTGCCCTCATTTAGCTCCCGAGCGAAGCTTCGGGAAAGCTTGTTTTTGTTTCCGATTCGTTCAGCAGGATAGTCCATGTGTGCGTGTGTGCGTGCGTGTGTGTGTGCGGGTGCGTCGGGTCAGCCGGCTGACCACGTTTTCTTGACAACAGTTCAGCCTGTTTCTATCACTTTTATTGTACACGTTTCAGAGGATATTATATATCGACTGATTGCTTTAGGTTTATTTTAAGGTCAAGGATTTTAATCAGAAGCATGGACACGAAGCAAAATGACCATATGCATTAAACAGGCATGTGATATGAGTGACACAAGCTTCTAATGCAGTGCTAAACCCATGCATTGTAAACCACAGAGGCCCAAATTAGGTTCTGGTTGAAATACAATTATAAAATTTGGTTCAGGGGTTCACTTTGAGCCATCTTATGACAATCTTCAATCATATTTGGTGTATCATAATCTTAACCTACCTTTTTTGTTTGTTCCACCGGTGTCCCCAGGGGTAAAATATCACTCTATCCTACTTGTAAAAAAACCCAATCTGCATAATTCTCAAAATTAAGATAAAGAATGCACCCCACACTCGTACACATACAAACAACATGCGCATACATGTGCGCGCACACATGCATGCGCGCGTGCACACAAGCACACAATTACACAAAAAACTTGTATACAGTTTCTCTTACTCTCATACAATCACATAAAAGCAAATACACACAAAAACAGACACAGACACACGCACACGCAGTAACACACATACATAGAGACATGCACTTAAACAGAGAAGAACACGTGGACCATGAAGGCCCGTTGGGTCACCCATGACCCATCACTTTTATAAAGGCAGAAAATGTAACCAAACCTGTATTTTCCTACTATTTAACTGATTGTATTATTAATTAAGCATGTTGTGAATAAAACTGTGATCTTTTGTGCTTGGGTCTTATCGAACAAGGAGTCTGTGGC
>JAGGCT020004261.1:160682-163182 GCA_017654935.2 Phymorhynchus buccinoides | reverse complement strand
GCCTTCAAGGCTCACGTCGGATTTGTATTACTATAGAGAGAATACTGTTGTGTAGAAGTGTCAATGTCACGAATTTAGTTATGCAAATTCAGTGAGAGTAATGTGTGTGTTCCAATCAGTTTAGTATGAAGACTTGCAATACGGCAATAGTTCCCTATAAAAGTCCTTTTAAATGAAATTTTAAATCAAGGTTCAGAGTGTAATACATTCATGCTGTCTTAATTTGAAGGTATGTACTATTTATTATTATGTTAGCATTGGTTAGATATACTGTTAATGCAGTTATACATAATTATACTAACACTGGAACATTACAGGATATGTGAATCATACTGAATGACTTGCTCAAAATAGCACATCAATAAAATGCTACACACTAAGAAAAACATGTGAAGTGTTTCTGTTTATTGCACATGAGTCTATGTGAGCCTATTTCAACAGCAGTCGGCATTTTAAAAACAATATCCCCCTCTCTACCACATCCTACCCCCCACGTCACCCCGACAACTATAACAAACAAACGAATAATCATGTCAATAATGATATTGTAACACAAAAGACAAGAAGAACTGAAAATGCTTTTTTAATGTCAGTGAAGAATATGAGTGGTCAGAGAAAGTTTAGGTATGGAATTGGGAGTAGAAAACACAGCCTAACTTGTGATGAAACAAAAGTGAGATGACCAGGCTCTTATGATTCCTGCCAGGATTTGAACCTAGATCTCTGTCTGAAATTCAGACAGTGTGTTACCCTTAACACTACATGAATTGGGTAATGGGAGCCAAAGGTCATCTCACTAATTATCACAACTGTGTAGGCATACTCCCATCCCTTTAAGTTGAACCTATCATCACAATAGTCTTTTACTTTAAAACAAAAACAACAAATAAGTTGAGGTTGGATGAATAGGGGCAAGGATCAGAAATGGACTTAGAGCAAGAATACAATCATAGGCTGACAGTTTTTCAGCAACATTATTTTTCAGAACAAATATATACTGCCATTTGACAAATACGTTGTTCATGTTTACATATGCCTCCAAGATACAAGTATCAAAGTTCACATATTCACGTACAGTTATAGCTTTACTATAAAATAACAAAAAAAAAGCACTAAGATTCAGATAGGCCAGCCTCCACAAACTAAAAAATCAAATGTTCAGTAATAATTCTTAGTCTTGAGTATATAATGAAAAGTATACCGTTTCCCCTCCCCAGATGGAGTCAGTTTTTGATGTCATTCTCCCTTACAGAGAGCTCTTGCCCCAATCGTCCAAGTCTTGCACACCGTTGAGAGGATGTCCCTTTCTTGTGTTTAATCCAGCATGGCATCCCCTGAAACAGATATAACAAAAATAAGTAAAAATAAATAAATTAAAAAACCAGACACTGAGTTTAGTCTCACCTCTACCTGGCAACCTGTTCAGCATGGGAAACCCTGTTACTGTAGTGTTAGTGTGACACACACCAGCTGGTTTGCTTGCAAGTCCACCACCTGCAACCTGTCACAGCTTGGGAGGCCCTAGGAGGCATGTATCACACTAGCTGACAATAGTGACATAGCTTGCTAGGTCATTGAAGCACACAAGCTACCCCACCACGACAAGGTATCAGTCATAGGGGTAGAACATTTCAAACAACTTTTATTTCATATATTTACAGCAAAACATATAATCAATCAAAGGTTTATTATCATAAAAACAAAACTACTCTTCATCTAACAAGCATAAACTATCATAATATTAGGCCTGTAAGGTGCAACAAAACAAAGTGCAACGCCGCGCGGCTGCAAAGTCCCCCTCGCAGCATCGCCGATGCTACTCCGAAAATCGGAATGTGTCGGCTGTACACATACATAAAAACGCATCATATCAAAACAGCACGTAGCTACAAAAAAACAGCACGTAACTGAATATTTTTTATATATATATATAGCCTCGGGGTTCGGACCCGTGATTATGCCGCACACGCGCGCACAGAAAAATTCGTCACAACTGTGTTATAGACAATTCATCAAGAAATGTTGTGGAAAGAAACTGTATTAAAATACTTGCAAAACTTCACGAAATATTAGCAATTAATGTGTTTCGGGGGTTGAACCCCTGTAAACTGGCGCGAACTTGACATTAATTTAAAACTATATACAATCAGTGGATAGCGTGCATCTTGGCAAACTAAGTATACCAAATTTGATGATGATACACTTAATCGTTTTTGAGAAAAAAGGGACGAAAAGCCGGACGGAGGCAGGCATGCCGGAGGCACGCCGGACGGACACCGGACTGACGGATCAGACCAAAACAATAGCTCGGTTCGGGGACTAACAACAGTATTTGCACCACAGATAAGGCCTTGCAATGCTCAGTTAAGGTGTCAAGAGAGGGAAAGGGGAACAAATTTGATTGCCACTGTCAGAATTAAGAAGTGTATGACTAACTTTTTTAAGATAAACTTTTTTAACAAGCACAAACACCACTGAAGTTTGGATTCTGATTATGAGA
>JAGGCT020004261.1:156660-160182 GCA_017654935.2 Phymorhynchus buccinoides | reverse complement strand
TGTCATTGGTGTCGTGTTTGATGTGTTTCCATTGTAAAACACATTGTAACCTTTTAGTTTGTTCTTGTGAAGTTATGTTATTTGATTAATTGCAAAACTCAGTGTAAGCATTTATTTGTTGTTGGAATTGCATGTTTAATTGATTTAATTGTAAAGCACATAGTAAGCTTCAAGTTTGTCATGGCTTGTTGTGTGGTTGATTTAATTGTTAAAGCACATTATACTTTTAGTTTGTTGTTTGTTTTGCAGCTATGTTTATTTGATTGATTTGTTAAAATGTTTTGTTGTTTCGCAATAAAAAATATTCGAACCTAATTTCTTCTGTCTTTTTATTCTATTGGTCTATAGTTTTTGTTGTACCAAATTTAGTATATGTTCCCGTAGCCCGGACAAAATCGAATAATTATAGTTTAGTGCGAGAAGCAATGCATGACAATGATTGGAAATCTCGATATGTTCATCAGTCTGATATTGGACACAACGCCTCACTACATCCGTCCACAAACAGCCACTAAGTCCTTACAAGGACTAGTTGTTGATTTTTAATTACGGTACAAAAACCAACAGCTCTGTGAACAGGATATAATAGCAGCATACGTTGGAGCGTCCTGTTGAGTTGACAATGCACGTGAGACAATAATCGTCCGGCTTTGCTGATAGGTATCACCACGACGCGCGCGCGCATGCACGCACGCACGCCACGCACGCACACGCACACGCACGACGCACACCACACACACCACACACACACACACCACCCACACACACACTCACACTCGTGCGCGCGCCGCGCCCGTGCGCGCATTGTTGCTTCAGAGCTCTACCAACACGTTTTTGTGATATAAACCATCGCTACCCGTGACGGCAGACACCAATTCCCTTCACTGTTTTACCTTCAACGCTACAATTCTTCAACCATGACTTCCAACAACCCTGCCTTGTCTTTTTCTGCCGTGAAACGATCAACATCCGTTGAGCTGACGAATGACTGGTCTGCTGATGGTGTTGCTGGAGTGGTGGGTCTGTGTGGTCATCATCTACGGGCGGATACGGCCTCGCTGATCGGTCAAGCGGTGAGCATGAACTCCGCGGTCAACGGCGTGTTGTTGGTTATCACTGCTGCTGAACAAACAGAGCGACATAGAGCAGGACTTGAGAGCATGAGTTAGTACTGATGGCACCGCGCACCAAAGGGCCAGCCACACACAATAGTGGATGCATGCGACTTAACGATTCGATTCACGTATCACGTGATATTCATGCATTCATACTTAGTATAGTGAGCTAAATAGCTGAATTATTTTTTAGGCGGAATATGCCACGGGGATTCATGACTTTCATCGTCCAAAAATCTCCTCGCATCCTCATACGATTTCGTATGTATGTGTTGGCCCTGAATACTAACTAGTACAGGGCAGGGTATTTTCTCACTCTGTCCTGTCCTGTCTGTATGTCCCATTGTCTGGCGCTTTGTCTTTTGTCTGTGTTACTGTTCATACTTGTCATTGGTTTTTGAGGGGAACCATTACTGTACGAGAAGCCTGCTTGAATGTTGCTTTTGAAGCATTGCATACACATTTTTCTTTGTCAGCGTCAGTAAATAATTGAGTCAACCGATTCGTCACTCATTCCTTTGAAGTTTGAGTTTGGGCTCTTTTCTTTTCTTAGAGTTGTAAAACGTTTTCAGATACACTGTCTTTGAATTGTGTTGGTTAGCTGAAGATAAATAAGTGACATTAATGCAGTAAAGGGCGAGTTTCCTAGATTTCTATTTTGTTTTCTTTAAATAATCTACGCTCAGAAGTTGAAAAAACCCATCGTCTGCTATACGAGACTTTTGACTGAAGCGAACGTAGAGAATGACGACTCATGTCTGAATGTAAAGAAGTTCAACTTCATTATGCCGATGTCCTGCGCGAACTCCACACACAAATCTGTGATTTCCCCGTCTCTTATACATGATCTGCCAAAGAGACAAAAACAGCTTCATAGTGGACACCCGGTCAAATGGGGTACTTAAGAGTCAAAGTCAAAGTATCAAGTAGTTTTATTTCCAACCCCCATGGGTACATGAAATGTTACATAATGCATGTAACTACTTCCAATGAAACTGTACACACTAACCACAGAGGAGAAACATAGCTGTATATAGTGCCTCACAAACCACCTTTACACCAGTCTAGTATACTCTCTCACATACACCCACATACAAAGGCTATATATGCATACATCAAATTAACCTACAAAATGCGATAAATAATTATCCCAATCACTAGTGATGGGATGTACTACAGAGCAAAAAAGAACACTGCATGGAAACAATATTTGGGTGTTTTTAAAATACCATTTACTCTTACCTAAGTGGAAGGGGTTTTAAAGCCTAACGAAATAAAGAAAGGTCTGTAGAAATCTTTCACAATTATCCTTATAAAACTAATTAAGCGAATGAGATTTTTGTATTTTTGTTTGGACTAGAGAATGAAAGTTAATAATATTTGTCGCACTGCCCCTCTCTCTTTATCTCTCGCACTGCCTCTCTCTCTTTATCTCTCGCACTGCCTCTCTCTCTTTATCTCTCGCACTGCCCTCTCTCTTTATCTCTCGCACTGCCTCCTCTCTCTTTATCTCTTATCTCTCTCTTTTATCACTGCCTCTCTCTCTCTTATCTCTCGCACTGCCTCTCTCTCTTTATCTCTCGCACTGCCTCTCTCTCTTTATCTCTCGCACTCTCTCTCTCTCTCTCTTATCTCTCGCACTGCCTCTCTCTCTTTATCTCTCGCACTGCCTCTCTCTCTTTATCTCTCGCACTGCCTCTCTCTCTTTATCTCTCTCGCACTTTATCTCTCTCTCTCTTTATCTCTCGCACTGCCTCTCTCTCTTTATCTCTCGCACTGCCTCTCTCTCTTTATCTCTCGCACTGCCTCTCTCTCTCTCTTTATCTCTCGCACTGCCTCTCTCTCTTTATCTCTCGCACTGCCTCTCTCTTTATCTCTGCACTGCCTCTCTCTCTTTATCTCTCGCACTGCCTCTCTCTCTCTTTATCTCTCGCACTGCCTCTCTCTCTTTATCTCTCGCACTGCCTCTCTCTCTCTCTCGCACTTATCTCTCGCACTGCCTCTCTCTCTTTATCTCTCGCACTGCCTCTCTCTCTTTATCTCTCGCACTGCCTCTCTCTCTCTCTCTCTCTCTCTTTATCTCTCGCACTGCCTCTCTCTCTTTATCTCTCGCACTGCCTCTCTCTCTTTATCTCTCGCACTGCCTCTCTCTCTTTATCTCTCGCACTGCCTCTCTCTCTTTATCTCTCGCACTGCCTCTCTCTCTTTATCTCTCGCACTGCCTCTCTCTCTTTATCTCTCGCACTGCCTCTCTCTCTTTATCTCTCGCACTGCCTCTCTCTCTTTATCTCTCGCACTGCCTCTCTCTCTCTTTATCTCTCGCACTGCCTCTCTCTCTTTATCTCTCGCACTGCCTCTCTCTCTTTATCTCTCGCACTGCACTGCCTCTCTCTCTTTATCTCTCGCA
>JAGGCT020004261.1:144160-151660 GCA_017654935.2 Phymorhynchus buccinoides | reverse complement strand
ATATAATACTGCCATGTGACAAATATGTTCATGTTTACATATGCCTCCAGTGTCAGTTTTTGCTGTAATTCTCCCTTACAGAGAGCTCTTGCCCCAATCCTCCAAGTCTTGCAGACCGTTGAGAGGATGTCCCGTTCTTGTGTTTAATCTTGCATGGCATCCCCTGAAACAGAAATAACAAAAATAAGTAAAACAGAAAAACAAAAACAGAAACTGACTTTAGTCTCACCTCTACCTGGCAACCTGTTCAGCATGGAAAGCCCTGTTAGTGTGACACACACCAGCTGGTTTGCTTGCAAGTCCACCACCTGCAACCTGTCACAGCTTGGGAGGCCCTACCAGGCATGTATCACACTAGCTGACATAGCTTGCTAGGTCATTGAAGCACACAAGCTACCCCACCACGACAAGGTATCAGTTATAGGGGTAGAACATTTCAAACAACTTTTATTTCATATATTTACAGCAAAAAATGCAATCAATCAAAGGTTTATTATCATAGAAACAAAACTACTTTTCATCTAACAAGCATAAACTACCATAATATTAGGCCTGTAAGGTGTAACAAAACAACGCCGCTATATGACAACCTTGTTATAGACCATTCATCCAAGAAATGTTGTGAAAAAACTGCATTGAAATACATGAAAAACTTCGCGAGATATTAGCTATTATGTGTTTTCGGGTTTGAACCCCGTAACTGGCGCGACCTTGACCTTAATGTAAAACTAAATACATCAGTTGGATAGATTGCCTCCTTGGCAAACTATTATACCAACTTTGATGATGATAGACTGGATAGTTTTTGAGAAAAAACGGACGAATAGCCGGACGGAGGCACGGACTGGACGGACGGACGGACGGACGGACGGATCATGACAAAAACAATAGCTCCCCGAACCTCGGCTTGGGGACTAACAACAGTATTTGCACCACAGATAAGGCCTTGCAATGCTCAGTTAAGGTGTCAAGAGAGGGAAAGGGAAACAAAATTGATTGCGACTGTCAGTGTTAAGTGGCGTATGACTAACTTTTTTTAGGATGCTCAACTTTTTAACAAGCACAAACACCACTGAAGTTTGGATTCCGATTATGAAAATTAATTCATCACATAATTTATTAATTATTATAAGCTAGATAAACCCGTGGCTACGCACGGCAGCACCCCTCCTTCCGCCCACGTCACGCCGTGCTACCGCACGCAGCATGCACAATCTGCGATTCCTAGCTTCGCTTGGGTTTCCTATCCTTCTTTCCCACCTCCCCGTCCCCCCCCCCCTCCGCCCACCCCTCTTCTCTCCTTCCTCGGGAACACCATTGCCACAAAAAATGGCCATTCCACTACATATCTAGCACAAAACACCACTGAAGTCTGATTTCAGCTAATTAAACCCGTGTTCCGCACGGCAGACCCCTGCATTCCGCCTAATCACCCGTGCTCTCGCACAGCAGCATGAAGCTCTGCTCTACCTTTGCTTCTCTTGGCCAAGTTGGGGTTCCCCTGTCCCCACTCCCCGTGGTCCCCTCGCCCTCCAGCCACCCCCTTTTCTCCCTTCCTCGTACACATCCATGGCAATTGCCACAACATGGCCCGTGTCGACTACCTTATATACTAGCACAACACCAGCTGAAGTTCGATTCCAGCTAAATACCTGTGCTCCGCACGGCATGCTCCTGCCTTTCCGCCTACTCACCCCGTGCTCCGCAGCGCAGCATGAAGCATCTGCGCTACCTTGCTTCGCTTGGGGTTTCGCCTGTCCTGCTTTCCCCCTACTCCTTGTCCCCTCCCCCCTTTTGCTCCCACCCCCTGGCCCCACTTTCCAACTTCCAGAAGCCAGGTACTACTCGCCCTCTTCTCCTTCGTAGCTTCGCTTGGGGTTTCGCTTGGTTGAATTTGTTCTATCCTCCCATCACAAGTTAGTCATTCAGCATGACGCTTATGTTTGAAGTACCAACGTCAAAACGGGCCCAAGTAGGCCTAGACTGACTTAGCACTCTGAGACCCCCAAGCTCCAGGAGCCTCCAAAACCTGGTCGTTGTCTAGTTCCGGTAACGCGCCGATTGCGCCCGCTGAACGGCAGGTCTAGTAGTTTCACTTTCACTTTCTCCCTACCCACAATGCAATATACTAAGTTAGTTCTTTCTGTCCCTGACTCTCAGTGGTCCGTTTTTGGTTCTTACAGCAAGGGAAAGCACCCACTAGTCCTTTTGAACGGATTTTTCGAAGTGACCCCAAATGTTTTTCTTCTTTCCCTTTGACGTGCGCAGTATTGACTCGGCGCCATGCTCGGAGCGCCATTACGGATTTTTTTATTCCAATTCATGGTTTGTTGTGTGACAGTGTGTTATCTTTGGAATAATAATATCATCATTGCTATTCAATACGCATCTTTCAGAAATGATATGTGAGTTAGACTTTTTTCTGGGTGATATTTTTAATGAAAAGATTTGGTGTGACGTTTCGGAGTTAATTCCCATCTCTCGGGAACTAGGATCGATTCCCGGTTCGAATGGTTGGGTCTCATAGGTTTAAGCCAGCGTTAGGCCCTAGGCTAGTGCCGTTCGTCGACCCAGGTTCGTCGGTTTTTGGATATGTGGGTCCTTCGAAAAGGTTATAAATAAAAACGGACACAAGCACTTGAAGCATATCGCGTTACTTTCTGTAAAAAAAAAAAAGGGTGGCTTTTTAAATTGCACTTACGTTATATTGGCCTAGGCCTTTATACATCAAGATGATCGCACAAGCACACGCGCATCTTCCTTCCACCACATAAACAATCAAAAGGACGCTATGGGGCTATTTGTCCCGGAAAATGATTCCACCAGAAAATGTAAACCCCCAAACGTTAGCAGCAGTGGCTGAGACAAAATGAATAATTCGACTAATTTAAAGAATTTAACTTTTAAAATGTAAAATATGTAAGAAAAAAAATGATTATAAACCACTAGCCTGGTAGTGACACTTTGAGTTTGTGTTCATACGCAAGCAAAACAAATGTTAGGTCGCCTCTTTTCGTGTCATGGATAAATAAGTTACCTGCCATGGAATATCTACCCTCTGCATGAGAACTGTAACCATCTTAACCCTAACCCTATCCCTAACCCTAACCCTAACCCTATCCCAAACCACGTAAAGAACCAAGAAATAGAGCAGGAGGTTGTAAATCTACATAATTTTTATTTGCAGAGAAATCGATGTGCAAATCCATGCACTTAGTTTCGTAATGATTCGCAATGCGGCGGGCAAACGAACAATTCTGATTGGCTAGGCACCAGCTAGGCCTACTTATTTCATAGAGGTAAAAATTTTCTGTTCCAACACCGGCCTGCCGAAGCTCATGGAAATTTTTTACGTTAAAATTAAATAGCACTGGCAACATTCGTACGACATTTACTCCCTGATATGTTTACTGTTTTAAAGTGATTGTCGGTGCGATGAAAAACTTCTCCCACGTCCATTTACATGTTTTGAAAGATAATTTTGGTATTTTATTTTCGTTTCGTTCGTTTTTTTCTCTAATCCTCTAAGGTCAAGGTCGCAGCATGCAGTCATCGAACGATCCGCTAGGCCTAGGGTCTGCAGTGTTTTTTTATCGAATGACAGGAATGGATTATGTTTATTCTATGGATTTTCCATCTATTTTGTTCATGATTGAAATGAGTGTGAGCTTAATGTTACATATGGACCTAGTCTTGGTTATGATCAAAGGAGTGATTTATGTTTTTGTGCATAATAGCCGGAAGTGCAATATCAAGCGCAGAAACGATGCGCGCAGCAAAGACCGTTGTCAAAGACGCAAATAAAACGAAATTAACCGGGCCGTCAGCGCCCCACACTCGGTACATCCCTTTTCTTACAGAAAACATCAGTTAACGACGTTAAATGTACCTATGTCTATCTATTTGTGCACACCTGAAGTCTTGTGGGTTCATTTTAAACAGCGTTTTTGTATATCTAATGGAGAGTCTTCTTTCCAGTATCTCTTACTCGGTACAACACAACAGTAATCTCTGCAACAAATGATTATCTTTATTTTGTTCTTTATCAATGTGTCTGACTGCTTTGATCGTCGTGACTTGAAGGCTCACGTCAAAATCAAGTATCCTGTTAAATTTAACCCTCCAACACCTTATATTTTTTTGAGAAAACGACAACGTTAAAGTTTCAGTGGAGAGTGAGACTGAGAGTCTTCTTTTCAGTAGATATCTTCTATTGTACAGCACAACAAGTAATCTCTGCAACAAATGATTATCTTTCTTTTGTTCTTTATCGATGTATCTGACTACTTTGATCGTCCGTGACTTGAAGGCTCACGTAAAAATCAAGTATCCTGCTAACTTTAACCCTCTAACGCTTTATATGTTTAGAGAAAATGACAACGTTAGGTTTTGAGTCAAGGTTAAAGGTCGGGACCACAGACGCAACACACACACACACACACACACACACACACACACACACACACACCACACACACACACCACACACACACACACACACACACACACACACACACACACACACATACACACAATATTTTTTTTTTTTTTTTTCATGTAAGTTTTTTTTTTTTTTTTTTTTTTTTTTTTTTTTTCCTTTTTTTTTTTTATAGACTCACTTTGTTTTTAAAAAAACGACGTGCGCCAAAAATGGTATGTCCTAAAACCGGCTTGTGCATCTGAAATGATTGAATTAGTTTCTGCCCAAGATATGAGTCGCTTATTTAAAATGCATGTACAAACGTTTGCATTCATTTACACAGTTTTCATAACGAGAGAGAGAGAGAGAGAGAGGAGAGAGAGGGAGAGAGAGGGAGAGAGAGAGAGAGAGGAGAGAGAGAGAGAGAGAGAGAGAGAGAGAGAGAGAGAGAGAGAGAGAGAAGTCGAAGTCGAAAGTTTTAATGAATAGGCCTTTCTGCCCGTATCATATGGAGGGGTGGGGGAAGGGGAACTCAATGAATCAAAATAACAGTTCTAACAAAAATCACTCCCCATACATTGAAAATCCAAACACAACCATGCAGCAAAAAACCCCACATACAATAATAAAGAAATAAAGAAATAAATGAATAAATAAAATACATAAATGAATAAATTAATTAAATAAATAAATTAAATATGCATTACTTGCAAAAACTATTAAACAATCAATTCATGGAACACATTGAAGCACAATATTCACCAACCCATCAGCAACAAACAGCTTTCAAACTGCTCAGAATATTACATAATGAATCGATGAGCTGTAAATAAGTACATTTTACTGTAAGTCAATCTGTCATTGTTAATCCCTTCATTTTCAATCAATGAGGAATTACTAATAATCATCTGATATATAAATCAAACTACAGTTACTACTAGCCATCTAATATATAAATCAAAGGAGTGAGTCAGCATTGACAACTTGCCAGAAAATCAATATAATAGACAATCGACAAACTGATCATTATGTGACAAATAAATGGATCAAACATTAAGATTATCTCAACTAACTAGTCAGATCAAAAGGTAGACCAAGAACTAGCAAAATAATTAAAGTACACATTGTTGCGCTGTGTACATACACTTTCTATAAGGGAAGGTGGGGTGTGTGTGTGTTTAACAAAAAGGATCATCAAACACACAAAATAAATTTAGGTTTAGCACTAACAAATTCAAGCCAGTGTATGCACGTCCACTTTGTATAACATGTATTAGACCATGAAGGACGATAACTAATCAGTTGGCAGTTTAACAGTATGTATTGACAAAAGGGAGATGGGAGGCATAGTCAATACATACATACACAACAATACGTGCAAATTCAGCATCTGTAGGCCCTAATTTAGCCCGCTTAAACAACATTGACAAGAAGTTAAGGAAAAGCAAACTAGCATCATAGTCATCAAATTTATAAAATAAAAAGAAACACATTACAAACAAAGTTAAGTAAAAACGCGATGTCATGGAAATATAAATTATACATAATTATATCTAAGTCACGCAAAACATGATTACAAATGTGTACCTTTGTACAAAGGTGTGTTATGCAGTGAATTATGGAGAAGTGGCAAAGTATACATCATGTGCACACAATTCAGAATATTCTACACACTAGCTCACTAAGGCATCGTATGCAAAAAGAATAGCAAACTGTATGTAATACCTGGTGCTGTCATAAAAAGACATGTTATGACAAGGTACTCAAGATTCATAAACAAAATATAGCACAGACATATTTAGTCCTCATGCATGGAATTTCTATTGGCACACATAAAGGACAATCTATTTTCAACAGGAATGGCTAAATAGTAAGCCACATAGGCATAACTGATCAGAAATATTTTGAAATCATATAAACATAATAGTTATAACCGTGTTACTGTACTGTATTTCTTAGAGTGAACGCTTTAGAAATGAATAAAGCTAGTTTTGAACACATTCTAGAATCAGCTAGCAGAAGGGTGAGTCTGAATGCATTGGGATGAGCAGAGTATTTTTGGGGGAATAAACACTTCACGTAAGTTATTATATCTAGGGCATACCAAAATAAAGTGCAGTTCAGATTCGGGAACATTAGAGCAAAAAGGATAGTCCATGTTGAGTTGTGACTTTGAGTACCGACATTTGCGACATTTTAGTTGGGAGACACCATGTCTCATTCTAGTCAAATGTTTGCGTAGCATTGGGTTCTTAATAATGCTCAAGTAACTGGGAATTTCTAGTAGTTGTCTAAAGGAAGAATATAGTTGGAATACACAGATGAATCTAAATCTTGTAAATGGTTATCAATTAATCTCTGCTTAAAGAGTGACAAAAATTGTTTGATGTGTTCGACACCTTGGTTTTCTCATACATAGCCAAAGCCGTGTCTGTATAATGCATAGCAAATACTACTGACCCAGTTCTTTTTGCCTTGGCAATGAATACTACGGAGCATATTGTAAGCTTTGTTGGGCAAACGACTCTCTTCCATTCTTGTTAGCTTCAGCCAGTATCTTACAGAGTTAGTGAATGTTTGAATATATAGAGGATATCTTCCGGATTCACTACATACAACAGTTGGAGTTTTAATACTTACATTCAGTAGTCTCTTAATACCATACAAATGGACTCTCTCTATGACAGCGTGGTCTGCAGTAAGACCCCAGACCTCTGATCCATAAGTTAGCATTGGTTGTATCTGGGCGTCAAATATTTTAAAGAAGAGTTTAGGAGAGTTATTACCGAAAGACCAAAGAAATCTTAGAATGCTGAATAGACTTTTCATTGCTTTAAGAGCCATTTGTTCAAGAGAGTAAGAAAACGTTAATCTTGACGAACAAATTATTCCAAGGTATCTATTTTGATTAACTACCTCCATTTTAGCTCCCCCATAAAACCATTTTTCCTTAGAAGCAATGTGTCCTCCTTTTCTGAAAATAACTATTTTTGATTTTTCCTGATTAACAGTAAGGTTAAGTTTATCAGCAGTATTATATAATATGTCTAACTGACGTTGAAGACCTATGATAGTGGTGGA